>JAJOOB010022692.1:0-31636 GCA_029582485.1 Solanum tarapatanum | reverse complement strand
TTGCTTTTTTTTTTGTGTTGGGGCACTTTCTCTCCAACTCTTGTTGATGCCCTTTCCATAAACTCTTTTGTTTTTTACTTTCTCTAATTTTTTATTTAGAGAAGGATTTCTTCCTCTTGTGTTTGGTTGCACTTTTATAAATTTGCAATATTTTTTTAAGTCTTTCCTCTAATCATATTTTTTCATGCATATATCATTCGCTCGATGTTTGTCGACATAATCATTGGCCAGACGGGCAACATATATGGGTTATAGCTGTCCGTCGGTAGCGAAAACTCTTAGATCGTAGAAGCTCTGATACCAATTTGAAGGAAAATATTTTAGTAATAAACTCAAAGGTTCTTGAATCTTTATTCAAATTCTATCTAATTTGTATGTTTCTGTCTATTGAAAACTAACTAGCAACATCCCTATTTATAATAGTAAGAAACCAAATTAAACTAGGACTAGAAAACCTATTCCTATATAAACTAGGACGAAGAAATCCTAACTAGACATAATTAAATAAATACCAAAAATAACAAATCCTTAACAACTTAGAAATCCTACTCCAACTTTAAATTATTATTCCAACAACACTTGATTCTTCTCTTGTCAAATTGCATAGATGCTGTTGTCTCCTGTATTCAGATTAGCAAACCAGAAATAATAAAAGATGAAAAGAAAAAAACAAAGAACTATCCGAGTCCACAGAATCCATTGTGTGTCCTTAAGAAATTTAATTCCCTCAAGTACCCGAGGTTGTAGATTAATTCCTCCCAAGATAAAATAGATTAATCATTAAAGAAGTAGCGGTACCTCAAACTTCAATAATTTCAATGAACTCAAAATGATAGCAACGAATCATACATACAGACACGATCGATCGATTTTATTTTGTAAGAAATGTATGCAGAAGAAGAGAAGAATTCAATGTAGAAAAATGAGAGAAAGCCTCTCTATTTATAGCCAACAAAGGGTAAAAGTCACAACTCTTTGGAAAGAAGATAACCTTTCAAAAAGGTCACAACATTTTGGAAATGACATAACCTTTCAAACGGTCACAACCCTTTAGAAAAGACACATCCTTTCATAAAGGTCACAACCCTTCGGCATAGTCACAACCCTTCATTTCTTGTTCACACCTTTAAAACCCAACAATACCCCACATTAATAGGGAATGACTATTGTTAAAACATATGCATGAAAAACTTTGTGATTCGTAAGTAAGGATTGATTGCATCTGGATAAGTGGTTTCCCTTTGAATTTTCCATAGTGAACATATATAGGATATTCTCGGTCAATCGATGGATTTTATATCTTTGAACCGTCGAGCTTTGGTGTATACCTAGACAATATAAATCACACAATCAAACCTTGAACTATTTTTGGTTCTCATTGTTTTGTTCGTTTCAGCCATGGACATGTCTTGGTTTATAAGTGCGTAGAGAACTGACCTTATCGAATTCTCCTTGAAGCGGCTTACACTTCACACTTACATAGGTGATTTTTAAATATGTTATCTTGTAGATATACTATTTGATATACCCTGTATCAAACTTAGAAATCATTAAAAAGTCCTAATGCCTTTATCCTTGTTACTTAACATTGTCTTATCATGAGAATGAACCATAAAAAAATATTTTGATAATGTTGAACCGTCATCAATGACTTTGTTTGATCTCTTTGAACCTATATCTTGGGATCTCCAGTCTTCTAGGTAGAGTTACTGCCACAATGACTTGTCCTCGGCCATAGTCCAATTCCCTTTGATAATCTATCAACTCCCTCTCTAGTTAGACCTTTTGTAAGTTGATCCGACATATTATTCTTTGACTTTACATAGTCAATTATGATAATTCCACTAGAGAGTAATTCTCTAACGATATTATGTCTACGTCATATATGACGAGACTTTCCATTATACATCATGCTCCATGCCCTACCTATTGCAAACTAACTCTCACAATGTATGCATACTGGAGCTAAAGATTTGGGCCAAACATCTTTCAAGAAATTTCGGAGTCATTTAACTTCCTCACCGGTCTTATCTAGAGGGATAAGCTCATATTTTATAATAGAGCGAGCGATACATTTTTGTTTGGAAGATTTTCAAGAGATTGCTCATCCACAATGAGTAAATACACATCCACCGTTGAATATTAGTTATAATGCAAAACAATAGTTTTTAAGTATGTTTTAAATACTCCAAAACTATTTTCATTGTCATCCATTGAGTTTGATTGAGATTACTTGTGAACCGACTCAGTTTACTAATATCACATGTTATATCTGATCGTGTACACTTCATGATATATATATCATACTTCTCAATACTCTAGAATAATCCAATTGTGAGTCACTTTTGCCTTTATTGTTTTGAAGTACAAATCTCACATTTATTGGAGTCTTGACAATATTGAAATCCAAATACGTGAACTTGTCAAGTACCTTTTCAATCACATCAGTAAATTCAATGTCTTTCATATCGAAGTTACTTTCTAGCATTTTGATTAATAACGTTTCAAAGACACTTCATCCAATTCTAAGCGTCAACGATCGGGAATCAGTATATAACCCAACTAAATGAGTTGGGGTCGAATCTCACATGAAGCGGTACGCGTTTAAGATTCAATAGAAAAGTGTGAACATGGTCAAATCAGTCATAAGAATAGAAATTATCGAATAAAAACATTATTCAAATCAGGGGGTGACATGAATGTCAAATGGGTGGTTTTGATTTGAAATTATCAACTACAAGCAACAAAAAATACGAAATAACAATAATGAGACGGATTCTTGGGATGCGATTAGATTATAGGCTAATATATACAAATGGGTAATTGCAAATATTAGAAAATAGCTAAATATTAGTGAGTAAGCTAGACTATAGAGGAGGTAAACTTTCTCTCGAATAATTTACCCCAAATCAAGTTGATTTCTCTCGAACATCAACAAGCATGAAAAATAAGACCAACCTACACTTTAGTCAATTCACTCTCTCGAGCTGAATGTGTGGAAAAGGGTTTAGGATTCACTCTCTCGAGCTGAACCCATGACAACCCACTACCCACAGACCATCAATCAACAATCTTAGTTTTAAAACCTTTTTCTCGAGCAAGCCAAAAACACAAGGGTAGAACTGTATTTGCAACTACAATTCTTAAATTAAACCACAATTATTGATTGAACTAACTTCTAAATAACATTTTAACTAACAATTAGCAACACCCATAAGATAAATCATCCCATAATCATATAATCACACCCCAAGAATTAGAGTTTTAGCTAGACATCATAAAAAGATAAAAATTGTTACCAAATTGAGTTTCCATCAACTGGGTAAGATTGATTTCATCTTTACAAAGGTCCAAATCGAAGAATCTCAAATACCCACTTCCAATTTCTCAAAAGTGAAAAACTTCAATTCTTCAAAGCTAAAAGAAAACTAGAAAAAACTTGTCTCACAGTTCCAAACTTAATTCCAGATCTGTTCTAAAGAGTAATTGATTATGAATAATTCTCATAAACTAAATGTTCAACAATGTATTTATAGTTGCCAAAAATGTGCTGCGAGAAGCCACTTAGTGTAGAAAGTTGGTCTCGCCGATCCACTCGCCGATCCGCCCTTTGGTCAATTCCATCGCCCTTCTACCTTGACCTTCAACATCCTCAAGGTCTGTAACTTTGGGCGATCCAACACTGCATCGCGGAACCACTCGGTGATCTGCCGCCTGCTCTTTTCTCTCACCAACTTGGTTCTTTCCTTCATGGCTTGGCACACTGGAACTTTAGGTGGTTAACCAACCATTCGGCAATTTGCCAAGTGGACTTGGCGATCACCATGCTTGCATTTCTTCATTCTTTCAGCTCGGTTCATTCCTTTTTGCAAATTAGTGTCCTTGCTTTGTTCCTCCACCCATAGACCTGGAAATCAAGGGTTTTACATCAGTTATTGGCACAAAATAAGCATTTGAGGATGCTAAATCATTGTAAATAAAGCCTCAAATGAGTCCAAATCTCGGACCAATCAATACCCCCAGCTTAAACTTTTGCTTATCCTAAAGTGAAACTCAAGTTCAGCAGTTCAAAAAGGATGTCTCAAATAGTGTGACAAAAGACTCAATCATGAATGCACATAACAAGACTCAACTTACTCATGCAAGGATCAATTGTGCACTCAAAGATTCAAGTTGTGACTCACCATTATCAAAGATTCTCAAGTTCATAATACTTGCTTTAAATGCAAGTTCAAGTTCAACAAAGGTACTCAAATGCCCTCCCACAAAGATGATTCCATATTCACACACAATTGTTCAACAATTTATAGTTCCAGAATCACAAACAACTCTCACACTCAAAAAGATGAACACATGCATGACTTAACCCATAAGTTTGCCATTATTTTCCAATCGACAACCGCCTCAGCTCACTCAAGATCAAAAAGGTCTTTTCAAGGCTTGTAACGGGGCTGAGTGTAAAGGTATGGTCATTTAGGCTCAGTGGCTACTATCCTCATGAAATGTGGTATGAACATCACTTTCTTTTCTTTTCTTCAACATTTTCATTAATGCTCAAAATTCACCCCATTATTCACTTCTCATGGAATACCGAACACCCCATTTCTTTTGCAACTTTCACAACTTTATTTCTCAACTTTTTCGTTCCTTTTCTTTTTCATTCTCCTTTTCTTTTTCTCTCTTTTATTTGTATGGAGGGGTTCCATCTTTCTCAAAACCATGGATCAAGAGGGACTTCTTTGCACTTCTTGATTTACCTTCTCTTTTCACCCCACCCCTAACTTAGTCTTTTGGCCTAAGTTGGCTATTCAAACAAACCACACTTCATGAGGATTATGAGTGAATGGATAAAGAGAGGTCTTATTTGCTCAAGTTTCTTCTAAGAAAAGGATAAGGCTCAAAGGGGGTTCAAGAAAGGTTCACACACTCACAAGGTTGGCCACAAAAGAGGTATATTGTCAAATTGTTTCACTCTTCAAAATTGTTGCCTAAGATCATTTCAAGAGCTTACATGACTTAGACAATCGGACCAACGGGGAAAATTGTAGGTGCCATCACACAAGGTTCACGGTAACCTCATCACACAAGGCATTGACACCAATATCAAACAGGACTCCACACTTTCACTAGTGTGCAATGTTCATCACAAGAGTCTCATTTGATAATTGTCTAGTCACCACGAGATACAAAAAGTTCACATACTATCTATGCAACTTCATTTGGCCTCATCGTAGCCGCACATTCATTTTTGTTCAATTAAGAGCACTATTCAAGTCATCGGTATTGATCAAAACAGACACTCAAATTTGCATAAGAACAACCACATTTAAACACGACAAGAGGTGGCAAATTTTTTTCAGAAGGGTGGGTCAAAAACCACTTGCATTCAAAATACGGGGCCACAAGCTCAAACATCCACAAAACAATGTCAAAACACAATTTACAGCACAAAAACCCAATATATACAAAAATAATAATCACAAGAGGTAGGTATGTAAATACCTCACCCCACCACAAATAAAAAGCAATTTGTCCTCAAATGCAACAAAAATATCCAAAAGTGAATAAAAAAGACAGAGAGAGGTAAAGAAGGTCATGTCTACACAATCACTCTATTTGTCGGGGCATCAGTGCCCGGAGCAACACTCTGATCTTGGGCATCAATGCTCGGGAATCAGTAACACTAGATCCAACAATGGTGGTGTCTGCCAAAGAAATCTACACGACATAATCTATCATCGCCTCCTCAACCTCTGTCAGGCCCTCATAGGTCGCCTCATCATCGACACAAAGCTTCTCTTCATCAGTCTCAGCCTCGAACTCTGCAACAGGTACCTCCTAAACTCGAACCTCATTTCCGGTGGTAGCCGGAGGCACATCTGTATCAACAGACATATCGGGGATCTCCACCGTCCCAAATATCATGGAAATATCAGTGGACTTCAACTGGTCCACGTCCTTCCTCAGCTCAAAAATCGCGGCATTTAGGGTCGTCACCTCATCAGTAGCCCTCTTGCCTTGCTCACACGCCACTATCATTGCCGCAAGGGCATCAAGAGACACACTAAGGGGTGTCACGGCAACACTCAGGGTCCTCTCAATCATCCCAGGGATGGTGGCCTCAAGCCTGGAGGCACGCCTATCTGTAAAGTGGGCTAGCTTCCCTATCCGAAGCAATGCAGCCTGGGTGAGCGGGGGTTGGGGCAGCAGCAACAGTAGACCTAGAAGGTACGGGAGCTGTAGAGGAACTGGAGTAACAGAAGGCGCAACACTAGATATACCTAAAGGCCCAGGGGCCAGAGTAGGAAATATTGCCTCTTTAGGTAATGTGTCAGTATCAATAACCGGGGAGGTGTCCACTGGGGTTGCCTTATTCTTCTCTGCCTCATCCTTCAGGTATTCAGCCTCAATCCGTCAGATATCGTTACAAGATATGGGAGTCACTTTCATATCCTTCTCTTCATCTAGAGGCACCCGAGCCCGTCTGCTCAACTCAGTGATCAACACCGGAAAAAGAAGGGAGGTATGACACTGCTTGGCCCTCATGACCATCTCATATGCAATGATCATACCTAAGTTCAGCTTCGTCCCATCAATGATGCAACCCAGGCAAGCTGCTTTCACGTGTCGGAGGATAGACTCATTTTGAGATGGCATTATCGAACTGCTGATGAAGCCAAACTAGAACCTTGTTGTTACGTTGAGGTCCTTCTTTTCAATGGGTGCTCCAACCTCAATCAACTTAGGAGTACCATTAGATATCAGAAGAGCCAACCAGTTTTTCATATTTTTTCCAACATTTTTGTCCTGATCATGTACTGACAGTCATCCTCAGTTTCTTTTAAACACTCTAGAACTGTGTTGATAACATCACTATCACACTTCACCTTTCTTCCCCTGACAACCACATAGTTTACTGGCTTGAATCTGACGGCCTACTTCTTCCCTTGGGGCACTATTGCTCCGTAAGCAGTGTAGAACTCCCGAACCCAATTGGGAATGTAAGGGCCATGGGGTTTCGTGAAGATCTGAAATTTGTGAGACCTCAAGCTGCTCTTAATCTCTAGGTATCTATCTATTACCCCATCAGTAGACAACCTCTTCTCCTCGTTAATGGTCTTCAATACCTCAGTCTTCAGTATGTTCATAGACTAGGGAGGAGGACCCTGTGTTGGTGGTGCAGAAACCACAGCCTGGTCTGGAGCGAAAGGAGAAGTATGAGTCTCTGGCACCCTGATCCTTAGACGGATCATACATCCTCTTGGAGTGCAGCTCAACACTCTAGGCCATCAATAGCTCATTATCCTTAGGCTCAGAAGTGGTAGCCCGAGGATCCTGATGCTCACCTTCACTCTCAGAAGTGGTGAGGTGAGTGGCATAGATTTCGTCACCGTCGGAGCTGACCTCTGGTGACGCAGGAGCATGTGCCTTGCCTTTCCCTTTTCCCTTCCCACCTGTGGTAGGAAGTTTGGTAACCTTTGCCCTGGATGCAGTTGCATCCTCATTAATTGTGATTCCCTTAGCCATCTTGCGGGGAGACATGCCTCTACCTGCCACTTTTGTTCTAGCCATATCTATAAAAACATCGTAGAAAGTTAGAAACATCTCAAGAAAAATCAAAGAAATCATATTGCAGACAGACTCGCCGAACCGATCGGCGAGTCACCGAATCACTTTGGTGAGCTAGATCGGGCTCGCCAAAAGGATTGACTTCAAAATTTTCCAGAAAAATGGCATGTCGGTGATGGAAGGGGCCTTTCGGCGAATCACCTACAGCATTCGGCGAGCAAAGACTATCCCGCCGAAAGTTACAGTGTATTTTATGGGTTAGGGGAGCAGAAAAGGCGATTAAAGAAGACTTTCGGCAAGTCGCCGAATGCACTCGGTGAACTCAGGCTTCTCGCCGAAAGTTACAGAACCAAAAGCGTCAAAAACCATGAAATTAAAGGCGATCAAGGGGGGTTCAGCGAGCTCGACCCAGCTCGCCAAACTGCCCAACGTGCCTACTTTCTACCCCATCTTCCAAAATCAACCCTGCAACCACGAAAACAAAATCAAGACATACAATTATTCAATTAGACTCAGACCCATAAGACCCATGCCACTGGGATACTCGGACTTTTCCTGGTTTGGCCAAAATTGGTAATTTGACGACTTAAGCCCTTAAGAATGATGTCGAATGCTCCATCATTGGGCAAAACACGTCATTTAGTACAAATATGGGTTATCCAGACTTCACCCCGACTAGATCCAACAATAATTTAGCACAACTCACAAGAATTTGATTAATTTTAAGGCTCAAAACTTGGGAAATTAACAACTTAAGCATTCAAGGCATGATATCAAATTTAAAATCGGCAAACAAGCACACAAACACGATTTCAGAGAGGCCCATCACACTTCATTAAGAACAATACAATTGCAAATGAGTATAATCGCTAAATACGAGTTCGAGGTCGGAAAACCAACCTTAAAGGCCGAATATAAGAATTTGTAATGCTAGGCGGCAAAGTGTCCAACTCCAAACACAGGATCAACGACCAAGAAGCAAGAAAATGTGGGAAAATAGGTAATATAGAGTGCGGGTGTGAACTTTTGAAGTTAAAAAGTGAGGGAATGTGAAAGAGTTTGAAATTTAAACCTTTGGCCTTTTAAAAACCGTCTAGTTCTCGCCCTTTCGGCGACATTAATTTTCTTCGCCGAACCACTCGGCGTCACTTACCTCGCCAAGTTTTACAGGACCTCTAGTTAATGTGGGGGTCCAAACGACGGACTAAGTCGGGATCACCGACCTGTTCGGCGATCCGCCAACTAGTCTATGGTCTCGCCGAGTTTTACAGACTCTAATTTCATAATTTCTTGAGTCCAACGACGGTCCAAGTCGGGCTCGCCGACTGGATATTTTGCTCGCCAATCTGCACTTTTCAAACACATTCCACTTCTTCACCTGCACAATTAACACACGATTATTCCAAAAATAAAAAAAAGCAAATAAAAACTTAGGTTGCCTCCCAAGCAGTGCCTTAGTTAACGTCGTGCACGATGCAAGTCCTCGCTCAAACTTCATTCTTGAGGTTTGCCATAGTAGCACTAGGCAACCCCCCTTGTTGTCTTGGGTTTATGTGAAAAGAAATTTGACCCATTTGAGTCTCCAACTGCTTGATAGAGACGGAATGAAAACTAACCGTCTGGTTAAGGGTCGATACATCTTCCTTCATTTCCTTCAAAATTTTATCGGATCCTTCAACCTAGTTGAGAATACGAGAGAGCATATCCTCCGACTGGTCACCCTGATAATCTTTGAGCTTTTGACGCTCATGGGGAAGAACATACCTATTCTTTTCCTCGCCTATTTCCTTCTAAGTGGAGTTATGATCCCTCCACTCTCTATCACGATCTCTCCAGCCTTCATCCCTGTTCCAACCTTGGTTACCACCCTGCATTGGGTAGTTAGCACGATAACCTCCACCTTGGTTGGATAAGAAGTTCACTTTTTTGTTGTACAACGCTTCGAACTTAGCCTTATTCAGGCATGCACACCCAATACCCACAATATTGACACTTCTAGCACCAGCTCCCATGACATTTTTGGCCAAAATGTCTAATTGTGTCATCATATTTGCCTTGGTTTGATCCCTCTCTTAGTCTTTCTCAAGATGCTCCTTTGTCAATTTAAAAGTGAGAGGGGAGGCATGATCTTCACGGGTGTACCACGCTCGATTAATTTTGGTCATACCATCCAAAAGCTTGGCTTCTATAATGTAAGGTTGTTGCATCAAACCTCCCAGAGAAAGTTGGTCAGCTAGGCCATTGTTCACTGAATCAAGGGTTCGGTGAAAATATTGCAGCAAAACGTTGTCGGGAAAACCATGAGTTGGGCATTGCAGCACCAACTTCTTAAATCTTAGCAAAGTCTCATGAGTTGGTTCACCCTCCAAACGCTTGAAGCTTTCGAAGTTGTCCCGAAATGTCATCATCTTAGAAGGAGGTAAAAATCGCACTTGAAATGTGGTGACAAGCTCTTCACATGAAGTGATAGAGTCTCTTGGCAATTCAGCCAACCATTTATATGCTTCTCCCATTAAAGAAAATGGGAACAACCTCAACCGGGCCAACTCTTGGGATATGTTTTTGAAGGAGAATGACCCGCAAACATCAACAAAGTTTCGTATATGCTCATGGGGATCCTCATGAGCCAACCCACCAAACAACCCTTTCAATTACAAGAGCTGTAACATGGTGCTTGTATTATAGAACACAATGTTCCCTTCGGCCGAAGGCAAACGAATGGCACCAATTCCACCCATTAGATGAGGGTCATTAAAATTATGCTCATTGACATCGTTGAGGTTGCCGATGTCATCTTGGTGGCCCACTTGGCTATCATTGCTTCCGTTGACACTCATTTCCTCTGTTTCAAACAGCAACACACAAACCAAAACTTGTGATTCAACTATGACTAACAAGAACAAAATTCAACTTCACCAAAAGAATCATAAACAACACCACTCCCCAGCTGCGGCGCCATTTTGATTACTAACGTTTCAAAGACAGTTCATCCAATTCTAAGCGTCAACGATTGTTAATCAGTATATAACTCAACTAAATGAGTTGGGATCGAATCCCACAGGGAGCGATACATGTTTAAGATTCAATAGAAAAGTGTGAACATGGTCAAATCAGTCATAGAAATAGAAATTATCGAATAAAAACATTATTCAAAACATGGGGTGACATGAATGTCAAATGAGAGTTTTTGGTTTGAAATTATCAACTACAAACAACAAATAATAAAAAATAACAATAATGAGACGGGTTCTTGGGATGTTATTCGATTATAGGCTAATATAGACAAATGGGTAATTGCAACTATTAGAAAGCAGCTAAATATTAGTGAGTAAGTTAGACTATAGTGCAGATAAACTTTCTCTCAAACAATTTACCCCGAATCAAGTCGATTTCTCTCGAACATCAACAATCATGCAAAATAAGAACAACCTACACTTTAGTCAATTCACTCTCTCGAGCTGAATGTGTGGAAAAGGGTTAGGATTCACTCTCTCGAGCTGAACCTATGACAACCCAATACCCACAGACCATCAATCAATAATCTTAGTTTTAAAACCTCTCTCTCGAGTAAGCCAAAAACACAAGGGTAGAACTGCATTTGCAACTATAATTCTTAAATTAAACCATAATTATTGATTGAACTCACTTCTAAATAGCATTTAAACTAACAATTTACAATACCCATAAGCTAAATCAGCCCATAATCACATAATCGCACCCCAAGAATTGGTGTTTTAGCTAGACATCATAAAAAGATAAAATTCGTTACCAAATTGAGTTTCCATCAACTGGGTAAGATTGATTTCGTCTTTGCAAAGGTCCAAATCGAAGAATCTCAAACACCCACTTCTAATTTCTCAAAAGTAAAAAACTTCAATTCTTCAAAGTTAAAGGAAAACTAGAGAAAACTTGTCTCACAGTTCAAAACTTAATTCTAAATCTGTTCTAAAGAGTAATTGATTATGCATAAATTTCATAAACTAAATGTTCAACAATGTATTTATAGTCGCCAAAAATCTGCTCCAAGGAGCCACTCGGTGCAGTAAGTTGGGCTCAGCGATCCACTCGGCGATCTGCCCTTTGGTCAATTCCATCGCCTTTCTGCCTTGGCCTTCAGCATCCTCAAAGTCTGTAACTTTGGGCGATCCAACACTCCATTGCGAAACCACTCGGCAATCCGCCGATTGCTCCTTTCTCTCGCCAACTTGGTTCTTTCCTTCTAGGCTTGGCACACTGGAACTTTAGGCGGTTAAGCAACTATTTGGCGACTCGCCAAGGGGAATTGGCAATCACCAGGCTTGCTTTTGTTCATTCTTTCAGCTCGCTTCGTTTCTTTTTGCAAATTAGTGTCCTTGCTTTGTTTCTCAATCTATAGACCTGAAAATCAAGGGTTTTACATTAATTATTGGCACAAAAGCATTTGAGGATACTAATCATTGTAAATAAAGCCCTAAATGAGTCCAAATGTCGAACTCATCACATATGCTTAGTAGCATTTTTGTCATAAATGTCTCTTTTGATGATCAGCTTGTCATCAACATAAAAACAAATAATGATCTTGTGATTTAGAGTGTTTTTAATGTTAAAACATTTATCACATTCATTAATCTTGAATTCATTTGCCAACATAGTTTGGTCAAACTTCGCATGTCATTATTTGGGCCCTTGTTTTTAGTCCACAAAGTGACTTAACAAGTTTACAGACTTTCTTTTCTTTACCAGGAACCACAAAGCCCTCGGGTTGTTCCATGTAAATTTCTTCCTCCATCCATTTTGACGAATTTGAAGGCCATATACCGCAACTAGCGCAATTAACATCTGAATTGATGTAATCCTAGTTAGTGGCTATTATGTGTCAAAATAATCAATGTCTTCTTATTGTCTAAATCCTATGACAACAAATCTTGATTTGTATTTGTCAAATTAACAGACACCTTAGGAGCTAGAATAAAATTCTTGCAACGATGGTTTATGGAACCATGTGAAAAACATAAAGAAGAAATAAAAATGGAAAAAATATTAGTAAAAAACTTAGAATGTTGCAAAAATAAAGTTTTCCTTTTGTAGATCTACTTTGAACCCAAAAGTTTATCTCCTGGAGAAAGATCAACCAATCCTCAAGTATGTTGCTTAAGATTGAATCTATCTTGCTATTGACAACCTCTTTCCAAAAAGAGTGAGTCCACAGAGGGCATAGCTTCTTCGAATTTATGAGTCTCATTTTCAAGAAGAAATGTTACAAAATCAAACTCGAAGGAAGTAATTTGTCCATTGACATGTACTACACCTCTGAATCTCTTTATTAAGTACATTCTCCTTTGGTTCGTTTCAAGGTCGCTTAGACCCTTCACTTAACTATCCGATGGTTCGGACATATGAACCATATATTGACATGCTTTACTATTTGTAGCATATCCAATGAACATACAATCCACAGTCTTAGGTCCTAGTTTGACCCATTTGGAAATAGTTCCCTCATTTCCATTTCTCATATGGAATAGACTGTATTGAAAATTGTTGGATCACTATCATTCAAGAGTTATTGCTTGTATATACTTTAAGGGGCGACAAACAGTTCTCTATCAGGATACAACAAAGCCTGAACAAACAAAAGGCGAAACTATTTGTTGCTCCCTTTCTTAAAAAGACCAAAGTTTTGTTTTTGTTGCTCCCTTTACTAACAAATAAAACTTTTGTTCATCTCTTTCTGAACAAACAATTTTTTTGTTGTTCTCTTTTGCTATAATGATAGCACCCCCACAAATTTTGTGGTAAACATGAACTTATAAGTATGACATTCAACATTTCCTTCAAAATTCAGTTTTTTCCTGTTAACAATTTCGTTAGATTGAGGTGAGTATGTGCAGTAATTTGATGGATGATTCCATTTTCCAAATATATTTCTGCAAAAGAAGATTCATATTCTCCATATCTACCACTTCTAATCATGACAATCTTTTTTATCAAACTGATTTTCAACTTTAATTTTATATTGCCTATATGTTTCTATTGCTTCATCCTTACCATTCAGCAAATAGACATAACACAATCTAGTACAATTGTCAATAAAATTTATGAAACACTTTTTCTCACCAAGAGATGGTGTTGACTTCATATCACAAATGTCAGTGTAAATCAATTCTAAAGAATTAAAATTCCTTTCAACAAATTTATAAGTATGCTTAACATACTTGGATTCAACACATACTTGACATTTTGATTTATTGCACTAGAAGTTAGGCAAAACTTCTAAGTTGATAAGTTTTTGCAAGGTTTTGTAATTAACATGTCCTAAGCATTCATGTCACAAACAATTTGATTCAAGTAAGTAAGAACAAACAGAAACAGTGAGTTTGAAAAGACCTTTCGTGAAGTAACTTTTTTCTACAAATAGTTTGTTCTTTACTTTTTATAACTTTGTCAAATACAGACATTGCTTTAAAGTCAGCACCTTGCCAGATGTCCTTTGCAAAAGAACCTTTCCATAACATTCAATTTGTTATAGAATTACCCATGACCATAGTCTCTTCGGTCCAATAAGGGTAATATGACCCAAATGTTTGTTTTACAACACAAACATAACAGATCACTTTTCACCAATGTTCATGTCTATACAAATAAATTTATTTTAATAGACATATCTTTTCATGAAAAAGCACAATATTTTAAGAAACACTTTTTCATCAAAGAATACAATTCTTTTGAATGAGTAATATAATTTTGTGATTTTATAGTAGTCATCATCATATACTAGTAAAGAGTGACTCAACGACCACAATATCAAATATACTCCAAGAATTTGGTGGGTCTAACATAATACAAGAATGTCATTAAATTTCATATCTTGTACTTTCAAATTTAAATTAGATAGTAAGTCTAATTTTATCTTTATCACAAGTAAAGAACCCCCCACATTTTAAATATGTTTTCAAAAATATTTTTCAAGTATTTAAAATTATTTTCCACATATTTTTTCCATGCTTTCAAATTGTATACCATCAAAATACACATTGGCAACACGAAACCTTTTTTTTTTGGAGATTTAATCCGTAGAAACACCCATTGCAGGCACAAAAATCACTAATTTTAGGTTTCTACTAACAATGAAGATTCAATCTTTATACAACTTGTTTCTTGTTTAACGATGAAGTTTTTATATTCTTCTAATCGTTAACCGAATGAACCTTGAATTCTGATGAAGTTTTTATATTCTTCGAATCAGTTTCACATTCAAACAGAGAAGTAAACCAAAAATGTTTTAATCTCCAGAAACCTCAAATACAACACTGTTTCTAGCTAACGATAACTTTTTTTTCTTTTTCAAATCATTTAGCCTTAGTATTCCCGACGAAGATTTTGTACTCTTCAAGTCAGAATATTCATTCAAACAGAGTATTTAACAAATTGGTGAAGTTTCTATATTCTTCAAACCAATGCACAATCTGATTTGTTCGTGAAGTTCTTATATTCTTCAAACCAAAGGAGTAAAAAATCAGAGGATTTTAGTCTCCAAAAGTCAGACACAATCAAATTTCACATGGAGTAGAAAACTACAAAAGTTTTTTTTTCCTCCTCTAAACAAAATACATATTAATAGTAATAAAAATATATTCTGAGATCATCACATAATGACCATTTATCCTAACATTTATGAAATAAATCTCATAACTTATAAAGGATAAAAAAAAAGAAATAATAATTAAGGAAAATAAAGATAAAACCTGATTTTTACCCCCATTGAATCATATTCTATTTGTCAGCAATGATTCCATGCAAGTCACTTTTCTTGCCAAATTTTTCCTTCTTTCTCAGTTTCCATCATATTTCAATTTTCCTCAGAAGACATTGAATTTTAACGAGAAACTAAACTCATGTTCAAATATTGTTAGGAGACAACATCTGTTCATTTACTTCTTCTCGTAGTTATATAAAACCAAGAATATAGAAAAAAAATTAAAGTGCATATGATCTTAACATTTATACGCAAAATACCTTTTCTTATTGAAAAGAAAACTAAAGGGGTGCAATGCTTCAATGCAGTTGGGAAGAAAATAAAAATAATTTTACCCATCCAAGGAAAATTTAGTACATAAAATATACTCAAACATATTAAAGTAGTACTAATTCATCCTAAATCTCTTTTATCATATGATAAAATAATTCTCTTTTTCTTCCTTTTTTTTTCCAACAAAAAGAACACATAAAATAAAAGTAATTTCCTTACCACAGAAAATACCATCAATATTAAATTTCTTAAGCTTGTTGTCTCCTGTATTCAGATTAGCAAACCAGAAATAATAAAAGATGAAAAGAAAAAATCAAAGAACTATCCGAGTCCACAAAATCCACTGTATGAACTTAAGAAATTTAATCCCCTCAAGTATCCGAGGTTGTAGATTAATTCCTCCCAAGATAAAATGGATTAACCATTAAAGAAGTAGCGGTACCTCAAACTTCAATAATTTCAACGAACTCAAAATGACAGCAACGAATCACACATACAGACACGATCGATCGATTTTATTTTGTAAGAAATGTATGTAAAAGAAGGGAAGAATTCAATGCAGAAAAATGAGAGAAGCCCTCTCTATTTATAGCTAACAAAGGGCAAAGGTTACAACTCTTTGGAAAGAAGACAACCTTTCAAAAAGGTCACAACACTTTGAAAAAGGCACAACCTTTTAAACGGTCACAATCCTTTAGAAAAGACACAACCTTTCATAAAGGTCACAACCCTTCGGCATAGTCAGAACCCTTCAGGAGAATCACAACCCTTCATTTCATGTTCACACCTTTAAAACCCAACAAATGCTTCCTGTTAGAGTTGTTCTATGCATAACATTTACTGCATTGTTTCTATTAGGATGCTCTATATATCAAGATCGTTTTAATCATCACTTTGTTAAAATTATCTTTGAACATTATATTATATGAATTCAAAATTAGTCGGATTATTGATTGTATTAGTACTAAAAGAATAGGCTTTAACCATGGTCAATGAGTATAATGGAAGAAGAGTCGTCGGCCAATTTCGCTCGAAGTCTACTTGAGCTAACATAGTTAGATCAAGATAGGCTAAACACCTCAACTTGACACAAATTTTGTTCATTTTTGTTAGTCCAACAGCAATGCAAATCCTTAGTGTACCAATTAGAAAACATTGTTGAATTTACCGAACTCTATTAAACCAAAAGATATATCTGAAATCCAGTTTTCGATGGAACATTGCTCATCGGGATAGAAGGTCTGTTTTCTAGCACGGCAAAGCACTCTCTTAGGACATGAAAAATGTCTAATTCTTTAGTCTAAATATTTTCGACAGATATTTACTACTATACACACGTAATGTTCATTTACATAAGACAAAAATGAGAGAACCCAAATCAACTTACAATTTTTTTTACCAAAACAAGCATACAAAGGATGTTTAATTGAGGCAGCAGAGAAGGGTGAGAGAGAAATCAGAATAGTATAGTAGTAAATATCTATTAAAGTGTGAAGCTTGATTCTCATGTAGGAGTATTAATTATACATGTTAAGGTACCTATTAAGGTTAATTATGTCATGTGGGAGGTATATTTGTGTTTAGGAATGGAAATGGGGCGGGGGCGGGTTGAACTAAACCCAAATTTTTTTTAATCTGCCTCGCCCCGCCTGGCATAACAACTTTTCTCATTTTCAACCCGCCCCACCCCACCCTATATGAACCCGCCCCGCATAATTTTTTAAATATTTTCTTTTTCTAATTAAGTTTGATACTAAAAATAAAATTTATAAAAATAAATTTATTTTTTCATTAAGTTGTATTAATTTAATAGTAGTGACTTAAAAAATTATTTCTTAGAAGTCAATTAGGAAACATGTAAGAAAATGTATTATTTTTTATTGAACCATTTTCATTTACTATGTTGAATATTTTAGTAGTTTTAAAGAAATTATCTCAATAAATACTATTCTATCACTCTTATAACATGTAAAAAGTTAAAATTAATTTTGAATCACATAAAATCACATATACCTGCAATCACTCTGCCCCGCATTAGTTTTAAGAAAATCCACTTCAACCCGCATTCCTCCCGCCCTGCATAACTTTAAACCCGCTCTACTCAGCGCCATATACCCTTAAACCCACTCCGCCCTCTCCATTGCCATCCCTATTTGTGTAATGGGTATAAATAAGCAGTCACTAATAAGCAAATATACAAGAAAAATAAGATAAGAGGACTTTATCCTCAGCATAAATAATATTCTTGTGATAATGTAGTATGGTCATCGTTGTCTTGAACAGTAGTTGGTATGCTTAATAGTTTGACGCGGTTAGATTTGTTAGCTCGAGATAAAGCAACATATAATTGACCATGAGAAACTGTAGGTTTCCGTAAATAAATACCAACAAATTCTAATGGCATAATACATAAACATGACCCTTAACTTGGCTTCAGTGAACAACTGTGCCCTCCAACTTTGAGTGTGCACAAGTAGACACTTAAACTTGTATAAAATTGAACAAGTACACACACGTATTCTACATGGCATAATACACGTAGGACGCCACGTAGGACACAAAATTGTCATTTAAGGTGTCATGTAGGATGAATGTGTCTATTTGTTCAATTTTATACAAATTTTAGTGCCTACTTGTCACACCCAAGGTTAAAGGTCATAGTTATTAGCTGGCGCCAAGTTAAGGTTATGTTTATGTATTATGTCAATTCTATTGTTTGACCTTGTGCTTTATTCATAGTCATGGCATAACATAGTCGTATGAGAAATTGTTTTCTTTTGACTGAAGAGACAATCTTTCATCTTGTGATGTTAGTAGGGGAATGCGTGAAATAAACACATGTTTGTTTTTGAAATCTCCATTGGATATTGTGACACTAATGACATGACTTTTGAAATTATTACATATTAAATGTGTTCCATTACATAAGCCATCATAAGGATTGAAGTTATGTAATTGCAGTTCTGGACAATTTTTTTGTAACATTAATCTATAAGGAGGTAAACCTGCAGGATTTAAACTTTGCATAAAATCTTCATATTCACTTTGATCTTTCGGATCAATTATCTCATCAATAGCTTGATAAATTTTTGGAGGTGTTAGATATTGAGTTACTCGCATATTTTTAATCTCATAGACGAAGTCAATATTTGTTGTTAAGATGACGCAAGAACTAATGATCGAAGTATTTGAATGATATACACACAAATTTAGATAAGCAACTTTGAATAAATGGTGCGAAGATTCTTGTTCGTTAGTGAGTGGAATAATTAAAGAATTGGGAATAGTGATTTTTTACTTCATCATTTGTTTTCGCACTATCAATACCATTTCACATTAAATATTCACAAAAAACATGATCAAACTTTCCGCGCATGTTTTCTGATAATTTTAATTTTTCAAGATGAGGCTAAATTTTGGAGCATAGTAAGATTTCATGGATAAAATTTTCTTTTTACCGCTACGGACAACATGAGGAGTTTGTCTAAAATCTCCACCAAAAACAACAACTTTATCACCAAATATTATGTTGTTTTCCATTAAGTCTTTTAAAAGAAGATCTAAAGCTTCAATTAACTTTTTTCGGCCATTGAAATTTCATCCTACAGACTACTGCACAAAGATCAGCCTAATCTATCAGTTCACAATTTCAAGTAGCACATATTCAACAACAATACCTCAACAATTACATATCAACCTTAATTAAGTATCATGTTCATCAATCAACGTTCAAATAGTTTCCAGTCCACATCACAAAGCACATAATGAGTAACTCAAGTCGCACCTCAACATATAATTAGTATATCATCACTGTATTCCACAATTAAGAGTCAAAAAACATAAAGTCAATAAACATAATTAATGAAGTGCGATGCAATGATGTGCAATATCATATAGAGTGATGCATCTGTGTCTTATGATGCATATCCGCTGAATCTCAGACCGGAACCCATGGGGATGCACAAGGTCCATGTTCCCGCCTGAAGAAACCTCGACATCAATCTCAATTGCTATAAGAAACCTCGGCATCAATATCACTCTCCGAAAGAAACCTCGACATCAATATCACTCATCGGAATCATTTCTCATTGACATCGCCAGAACAAACCTCGCCAGAACATTTTAAAACCAATGCAAATAGACCCGCTCACACAATAATTAGGAGATAACACTTCCATATCAATTCACAATTCATAACTACTCAATCATGTTATTTTATCAATAACACATCAATATCACCACTCAAATCATTCACAACATCACACACATCAATTTACCATCGTTCCTTATTTAGCATTCCTTTTTTTATCATAAGATTAATCGATATGAACAATTCAACCCATCACTAATTCTCATTACTCCCTAACACATACAACAAGGAAGATATAAGATTCTACATGTTTTATCAAAGGTCTAGAAGTTCACTTGCCTTAAACAATCAAACAATCACTTCGAGACTTGAGTTTTCCCCCCTTCGTTGAGTCTCCAAATCAATGCAATCTAATCAAATAAGTAACCACAAATAGAACAACAGCCATATCAATGATCTTGAGAACTTGGCTAAATTGGCCCAAAAACCCATTTATGAGGGATAATTCAGAAAATTTGTATAATTTCACGTTAGCCAAAGGTTTTGAAACTCAATAGTGAAAATTCCATTGAAATCATGCTCAAAACTCTAATTTACTTAAAAACACAAATTCATGAGAACCCCCCCCCCCCCCAATATTCAGGTCTAAAACCCAAACTCGAATTGAAATATTTCTTGAAAAATAACTTATACATGCTTAGGGAAGTTCAAATATAAAATTTATTTGAAAATGGAGTTAAAATCGACCTTGAAATTTTTAATTTATTAAATTTTAACTTTACCGGGAAAACACTTAAATTCTCAAGCTTATACACAATTACTACGATGAAAATAATTAATAAACAAACAAGTTCATGCAAAAATCAATTTACCCATAATATAAGGATCATAAATATACATTTTCCATCAAAAACTGACAACAAATTGATAAAACTCAATTTCCCCCAAGAAGTACACAGATAAGGAAAGAAAGCAGATGAAGAAATCATGACAAAATGCCCAAACGAGGATTGGATACTGGCCTATTAAATCGAGAAGAATGTCATAAGAATCACTCCATTCAGATCTCTAGAACTCCCAATATGCTCAAATTAAAAAATGAACATGGTCTGAAATTTAAACATATGTACAACAATATTTATATCAGCGCACAAGAAACTTAAATTTTCAATAAAAGAACAGTAACTTTCTAATACAATAGTGAAATGACCCAATTCTTTTCCCTACATGTCTGAAATAAGGATACAAACCTCTTTGTACCATCGAAACTCAATTTTGTGCTTGTTTGCCTAGTCAAATATCATTTTTACCCGGTAAACAATTATGTCATATATTGCGATAAAAGTCTAATCTCGACTTAGCGAAAATGAATCAAACTTTACAGATCAGTCCTATAATTCTTGCTCAAAATTTCAAAAGTTTCAGAAAAAAAAAATTGATCTTAAAACTTATAATAAACCTTTTAGTTGACACAAATTGCTGAAAAAACGCGTGAATGATACTTCGGACTCAATGAAATTATCAAAACACTCAAACAAGGTCACATTAATCCGATGTTGACCAAAGTCAACTTTAACTTAAGAATCTCCAACTTCCCAAATAAGGACATGAAACTCAACCAAAAGCTTCGGGAACTGAACCAAACCTTCAACTAGATCAATATCACCATTTGTACCTAGTGGAATCATCAAAACTCGAAAATGACATTTCTAACCTCAAACGTTAACTAAAGTTAAACTTTAGCCTTAACTTTCCCTACATCTCATCTAATTGATCAAAATCAAATCAAAAGCCTTGGGACCCAAACAAAAAATACGTTTAGACCAAAAACCATATTCCGAATCTAACAGAACTGTTAGAATTTCATTCTGAGTTTGCTATCAATAAATATTGACTTTGGTCAACTATCTTATGCTTTGAACTTTCAATACACAAAAACTCTTCTGAATACCCCAAGACCTGAGTCAATAGTCCTACTAATCCAAAAGTAATGTTTTGGAGCTAATAGAACTGACGGAATTCCATTTTGAGATACGTAACTTTGATTGTTACCAAAATTCACGTTTAACGACTTTGACTTTTGAAAACTCTAAAACTTTCAAAAATCACAACTTCACAATAAATTTCAAAACCAACTTCGTAAACTAATAAAAAAGTCTCAGATCAACTATCAGGAGGGGTAAAATGGTAAAATTTCAAAAATTTCAAAAAATGACCATCAGGGTCATTATAATATCTAACACAAGTTATGTCTGAAAGTCAATCAGCATACTTTATATACCCACTTCATATACAAGGGACAATAAAAGTCTTAACTGCAGATAATATTTTTGTTATCATAGTCAACACGTCTACATCATTATGTTCAAGTTATAACAAATCTATCGTACTCGACTTCATTAGTAGCATGAAATGAGTTACCACTCAAATTGTCTCTCCTTTGGTTTACCTAATCCATGCAATATAATTACTAGACCGCCTTCATTCCCCATAATAATCATTAATACCATATTCTCATTATCAACTTGCCACATGCACACACATGTTGACTCAATCAGATTTACTAGTTTACTCTTACTCTTATTATAATTATTTCCAGAATACGTCTTAGAATTGAGAACATGTAACTCCAAATCAACTTATTTATATTAGTCATTCTGATTTTCTTTTATATTTATCATCATGCAAGACACACTCATGCTATCAGAATTACATAATTCTAAAGGACAACCATCAGAATATCATGCCTATTCTGGAATTCTGGAAAATTCACACAAATGGTGTGTTTTGTGCACCCGCAAATTTCTTTCAAAATCCCAAAAGTTAGAAGAGTTGGCATATGCGCGGGGTGCGGATCCTTTTCCGTGTGACCGCGTAGCCTTCTTACTCGAGTTGTCCACTCGGGAACCTTGTGTCTAGTAAGCCAAATCTTAGAAAACATAAGATAGAGCTAAGCCACCCCTTTAATTTAAGTCATGAATGCATACACCTTAGGTGGATCGATCCTGGGGATCGAATCCACATTTAAGAAATTCACCCTTTTGTCGACGGGTTTCACAACCCAACGACCAACAAGCATGTTTTGTGCAATGTGATAATGATAGATGGATCCAAGCCAATTTTGACATAATGAGTTGGGAAAATTTTCTTTTTTTTTCAAACTCGAGTTGCCTTAAAATTAATGGCTTGGATCAATCTATCATAATCACATTATGTTTGACATTTAGGCCCACCTCTGGCATGAAAGAGGTCCCGTGCATATTAGGATGCATTTTCTTATGAATTTCATTTGACTAGGTGATTTACTTGCTATGTGATACATGTTTCTTTCTTTCTCTATTTATTATGTTAATTTTATGTGACTAATTATTAATGTTATTGAAACAACAATTACCTACTTTATATTGATATTTCTCTCTTTTTGAAGGATATTTTTTTCTTTTGATTTATTTCCCCCAAAGGTTGATTTGCGTTGACTACGAACTAGCGGATCACCCATACTTTACGAGATCAAAAGCACATGCATCCACATACATGACTGATTCGAGTGCATCTGATCAAAATGGTTAGGGACTTGTTACTGTCCTGAGAGATGAACCCGAGGCTTCGGAAGGGAGGGATCCAATCCCTTATGATGAACATATTGCCGATCTGATGCAAAAAATGACCAATATGCAAAGCGAGATTGATCGACTTAGAAACCTCACCAATTTTTCCATCACTTTGAACACACCACTTCCCGAGCATAGAACAAACACAACTACTCCATCTCTTTTACCACACGTTGACTCTCCTACTCCTCAACACTTTCCACCAAACCCTTCCCTTCACAAGATCAATCCAACTACTTCCAAACAATTCACCAACCCTCAACAACCTAACTTTCCACAAAAAAGTCTGCAACACGCCAACCCTTTACCCTTTACTACCCCATATGCGGCCCAAACTTCACTTATCTAAACTCCAGTCATCAATACTAACTCACTGAATGAGACTACTCCACTAACCCAGACCACCCAAAAATACCCAGCGACCAAACATATACCAGCGGCACACACTGCAATTCCTAACATACAATATGTGCCTCAAGTAAATGTAACGGAAGCTCAACCTTTCATTAATCCAATTACAGCAATGCCAGAAGTCGATCCATATGAAGAGATGGAGAAAGAAGCAAGGTAAAAAACAGATGACAATGTAGCAAGGGAGATTTGTAATTTAAAGAAAGCTTTCAAAAGTATCCAAGTCCATCACGGGGGTGAAGGTCTTGAATATGAGGATTTATGTGTTCATCCCAATGTGGAATTACCCGTGGGGTATAAGGTACCAAAATTTGATGTATTTTATGGGAAGGGAAATCCTCGAGCTCATTTAAGGTCATATTATGACAAGTTAGTTGGAGTGAGGAAAGATGAGGCCATTAGAATGAAGTTGTCTATAAGGAGTTGACGGGAGAGGCCCTTGATTGGTACATAAGTCTGGACCCACAAAAATGGAATAGTTGGGGTGCGATGGCGCAAGAATTCATGGATCGATTCAAGTTTAACACTGAGGTTATTCTGGACAGGTTCTACTTGATGAAGTTGGAAAAGAAGTTAACAGAGTCATTCAGGGAGTATGCGATGCGATGGAGAGAAGATGCCACAAAAGTTCAACCTCTAATGGCAGAAAGTGAGATGACCTCTCTTTTTATGCAATCCCAAAAATATGCAACGTACTACGAAAAAATGATAAGTGTCGTAGGACAAAAGTTCTTTGAGGTTGTTAGGATGAGAGAATTCATTGAAGGAGCTATTAAAACCGGGAGAATCACTAATTTAGCAACCCTGCAAGCAATAAGTACGAAAATTCAGTCGGATTTAATCGGAGGAGCTCTTAAGAAGAAAAATGACGGGGTGTCTGCTGTCATGACCATCCAGGAATGTAGGCCGAACCAAATGTTAACATACCAAAACCCTTTACCCTAACCTTCTTACTATAGTCAGTATGCCTAAATTCTTCAACCCTCTTACCAACCTTCACCCGCCCCTTACCCAATTTACACCACCCAACTGACATATAGTCCACCTAGAGCACATGCCTATCCAAATACATCACGATACCAACTCGCATATCCATCCCAATCCCACTACCAACCACAAAATCATCCAACAAATGCACCCAGACCCCACCCAAACTTTGAAAGAAGACCAGCCAAAACCTATACACCTCTAGCTGAACCTTTAGCCCATCTATATGAATGGTTGAGAACCACTAGAGTTCTCCAACCAATCAAAGGACGAATTCCCAATTCCCTTTCTAGATGGTATGACGAGACCAAGCATTGTGCATATCATTCTGGAGCTGCTGGACATGATACAAAAAATTGCCTTACTCTCAGAGATAAGATTGAGACATTGATCAAAGAATGAATCATTCAAATCAAAGGTGTTTCCCCTAATGTAAACAAAAACTCGTTGCCAAATCATATTAATGTTAACATGATCACCGTTAATGAAGATTGCAACTTGGAAGGGACCATAGTACCAGTCAAGGTAAAGAAGAATGTTGAGACATCGACCTTTATTTCTCCCTAATCACAGTCCAAGCACGAGCGCCAATTGAAGTGGAATCTTTTCTTCCCAAGCCTAAATCATGGCCCTTGTCGCTCAATCATCTCCTTTTGACACCAAAGCAGTTCCTTGGGATTACTCGACTAATGCAAGGGACAAAGGAAAAGGAAATATAGTTGTAAAAGCCGTTGCTGCAGGAATGACAAGATCTGGGCGTTGTTATACCCCTGAAGAAGTTGTACGAGGAGGATCAAATAAGGAAAACAACCAAAATAGGGTTGTGACAGAAGCTGAAGTGAAGGATTTCTGGAGAAAGATGCCAACTAAGGAATATTCAGTTGTTGAACAATTGAAGAAAACTCCTGCTCAAATTTACTTAATGGCCTTACTGATGAACTCTGCAACTCATAGGAGCGCTTTGGTGAAGGTTTTAAATGAAGCTTATGTTCCAGCTGAGACCACTAGTGAGAATTTAACTGCCATGGTAGGACAAGTTCTGGAAGCTAACAAAGTCTATTTTCATGAAGATGAAATGCTACTTGAAGGCATGGGACATAACAAAACATTGAACATTACCGTCAGATGTAAGGATAAGTTTATCTCTAGAGTGTTGATTGATAATGGTTCAGCTGTTAACATATGTCCTTTCACTACCCTTCGAGCTTTGGGAATTGACATTGGAAAGATTCGTGAAAGTCATGTAAGGGTTAGAGGCTTTGAAGGGACACAAAGAGGAGTCATTGGAGAAATTGATCTGCCATTGCAAATTGGACCTATAGAGTTCATTGTGGAATTTCAAGTATTGGATATATCTGCTAGTTATAATTTATTACTTGGAAGGACATGGATTCATATGGATGGTGTGGTCCCTTCTACTCTGCATCAGACTTTGAAATTTATTTGGAACCATTAGGAAATTGTTGTTCATGGAGAAGGCAACAACTCGATATATCCTGAGAATTCAGTCCCTATTATTGAAAGTATGGAAGAGTTGGATGGGTCTGTATTCCATATTAGGGAAATTATGTTGTGCTACGCAATCTGAAAAGGCAAATTTGCCACGTGTGCTTATGATGGTGTTGAAGAATGGTTCTATCCCCAATCAAGGTCTTGGAGTGAAATTGGATGGAATAGTGGAGCTAATTCAATTGCCTGGTCAGAAATACACATTTGTTCTTAGATACGATCCTACTCCTGAAGAAGTCTCATCGGCTAATCTCAAAAGGAAAAGTGACGTTCCCTTACCACAACATATCCCACCTTTTAATCAGTCATTTTCCAAGGCATTTGTTGCACAAGGATTAGAAGAAGTTGTTGAAGATAACCTCGCAGAAGGAATCAAAAACTTGTTCATTGAAGAAGAATAATGCAATGTGATTTTGGAGGACTACACCGAGGCCCCGACCATATAAAATGATATGCCTGGAGATGCTTTGAACAATTGGACTTGTAACTCGTCCCGGTTCTTCGGGAATCTTGGTAGATGATTGTATTAGAATTAACAAAATAATATGATTCAAATTGAGGCCTGAATCATGTTTTTGAATTTGATGTGTTTTGCCTCCATCTTTTGAAAGCTTAAATGCCAAATTTAAGTTATGTTTTTCTGCTTTGAATTTCAAATTTTGTACTTGATTATTTATCTTATTTTTTTCTCCCTTTCAGCAAGCAAACTAATAAATTTGTCAATGCCGAGAATGTGACATGTAATGAAACGAGCGAACAAATCCCGAACAGTGAACTAACTTTTGTAAAATATGAAGAAGATGTGCAGCCTGAAGAGTGGACTAAGGATGTTGAACATTTTGAGAATAGAGAATATCCAATTTTGGATGAAAATACGACGATAAATTTGGGAGATTCAGAATTAGTGCGGGAAACAAGAATTAGTGTCCATTTGACTCAGTCCCAAAGAAAAGAACTTATTGATCTTTTAAGACAATACATGGATGTGTTTGCATGGTTTTATGATGATATGTCGGGTCTAAGCACAGATATTGTTTCACATAGGTTGCCAATTGATTCCTCTTGCCCCCGATAAAGCAAAAGCCGAGAAAGATCAAGCCTGATTTGAGTTTAAAGGTTAAGGAAGAAGTCTCCAAGCAATTTGATGCCAATGTCATCTGAGTCACCAAGTGTCCCACATGGTTGGCCAACATAGTACCAGTACCAAAGAAAGATGAAAAAAATTAGAGTATGCGTAGATTATCGAGATCTTAACAAGGCTAGCCCAAATGATGATTTTCCTCTCCCAAACATTCACATACTTATTGATAATTGTGCAAAGCATGAGTTGCAGTCATTTGTTGATTGCTTTGCAGGATATCATCAAATTCTATTGGATGAAGAGGATGCGGAGAAAACAACATTCATCATGCCTTGGGAAGTATATTGTTATCGGGTAATGCCATTTGGACTCAAAAATGCAGGGGAAACATATATGAGAGCTATGACTACCATATTTCATGATATGATTCATAAGGAGATTGAAGTCTATATGAATGATTTTATCATCAAGTCACGGAAAAGCTCAGATCATATAACAGATTTGAAGAAGTTCTTTGACAGATTAAGGTGGTACAATCTGATGTTAAATCCCGCAAAGTGTGCATTTGGTGTCCCTGTCGAGAAGCTGTTGGGTTTCATCGTGAGTAGGAATGGGATAGAGTTGGATCCTTCAAAGATAAAGGCTATTCAAGACTTGCCTCCTCCAAAGATTCGAAAGGTTGTAATGAGTTTTCTTTGTCGTCTTAATTACATTAGTCAACTTATTGCACAATCAACTGTAATTTGCGAGCCAATCTTCAAGTTGCTGAGGAAAGACGCTTCTACCAAATAGACGGAGGATTGTCAGAAAGCTTTTGACAGAATCAAAGAGTATTTATCTAGTCCACCAGTCTTAGTGTCCCCAGAATCTGGAAGACCATTGTTATTGTATTTGTCGGTGTCTGAGAATGTGTTTGGATATGTGCTGGGACAACACGATGAAACCAGGAAGAAGGAGCAAGCCATATATTACTTGAGCAAAAAGTTCACTCCTTATGAAGCTCGGTATACTTTATTGGAGTGCACATGTTGTGCCTTGACTTGGGTTGCGCAAAAGTTAAGACCTTACTTATGCACGTATACCACTTTTCTCATCTCAAAGATAGATCCGCTCAAGTATATCTTTCGGAAGCCTATACCCATTAGGAAGTTGGCGAAGTGGAAAATTTTGCTATGTGAATTCTACATTGTTTATGTCACTCAAAAGGCCATCAAGGGACAAGCGCTAGCCGATCACCTCACTAAAAATCCTGTGGATGAAGAGTACAAACCTCTTAAAACTTTTTTCCCCGATGAAGATGCTTTGTTTGTTGGAGAGGATATTTCTAAAGAATATCCAGGGTGGAGAATTTTTTTTATGGTGCTACGAATTCCAAAGGAGTCGGCGCTGGAGCGGTGTTGATTTCAAAATCAGGTCAACATTATCCTGTCTCAACAAAGTTCAAATTCTTATGTATTAATAATATGGCGGAGTATGAGGCTTGTGTTCATGGGCTCAAAATGGTTGTTGATATGATCATATAAGAATTATTGGTTATAGGTGATTCAGACTTGTTGATTCATCAGATTCAAGACGAATAGAGCACCAAGAATGTGAAGATACTCCCATATCTGTTGTGTGTGAAATAATTGTGCAAGAAATTTGTCAAAATAGAATTCAAGCATATTTCTCGAGCTCAGAATGAATTTGCAGATGCTCTAGCAACCCTGGCTTCTATGATTTAACATCCAGACAAGAATTACATAGACCCAATCAAGGTCAATGTGCAGGATCAGCCAGCATATTGTTTCCATGTAGATGAAGAACCGGATGGAGAACCTCTGTACTATGACATTGAGAGGTATCTCGAGGAAGGAGACTATCCGAAAAGCGTAAACAATGTTCAAAAGAGGACACTTCGGAGACTCGCAAGTCACTTTTCCTAAGTGGAGAAATCCCTTATAAGAGGACTCCAAATTTGGGATTATTAAGATATGTTAACTCTCAAGAGGCAAGCAAGTTAATTGAATAAATACATGGGGGTACGTGGGCCACACATGAATGGTTTTACTTTGGAAAAGAAGATTCTATGAGCTGGATATTTCTGGATGACCATGGAAACAACCTGCATTCATTTTGTGAGAAGGTGTCATCAATGTCAGATTCTTGGTGATTTGATTCGGGTTGCACTGAATGAGCTAAATGTGACAAATTCTCCTTGGCCGTTTGCAACTTGGGTCAAGGATGTCATTGGCCCTATTGAGCCAGCGCCTCAAATGGACACAGGTTCATTCTGGTAGCTATAGATTACTTCACAAAGTGGGTAGAAACATCTTCATACAAATCTGTGACAAAGAAGGTGGTGACGGATTTTGTCCGCAATAACATAATTTGTAGATTTGGAATCCTTGAGTCAATTATTACAGATAATGGAGCTAATCTTAATAGCGGCTTGATGCATGAGATGTGTGAGAAGTTCAAAATTATTCACCGCATTTCCACTCCTTATCGACCTCAGATCAATGGAGAAGTTGAGGCAGCCAACAGAAATATCAAGAGGATATTGCGGAAAATGATTGACAACTACAAGCATTGGCATGAGAACTTGACATTTCCCTTTCTTGGCTACCGCACCACAATCAGGACTTCGACTAGGGCAACGCCTTATCTTTTGGTTTATGGAACATAATCAGTGTTACTAATGGAAGTTAAGATACTATCTCTAAGGATCATTCAAGAAGCTGAGTTAATTGATGCTAAATGTACGCAAAACCGGCATGAACAGTTGATGCTCATTGTTAAAAGAGAATGAATGCAGTTTGTCACGGGCAGCTTTATCAACACAAGATTGCCAAAGCTTTCCACAAGAAAGTAAGATTGAGACAGTTTGAACCGGGACAATTGGTGTTGAAGCGAATATTTCTGCACCTAGATGAAGCTAAGGGGAAGTTTGCACCTAATTGGCAAGGACCTTACATGGTTTACCAAGTACTGACTAGAAGAGCTTTGATTCAAGTAGAAATGGATGGTAAGATATGGTCGAAAGCCATCAACGTAGATGCGGTTAAGAGATACTACATCTAGAAGTTTCTATTTCATTTCCATGTAATCTTTTGTCATGTATTGGAACTACGTCTTGACCTGATTCCCATGGCGGGATACATAGGAAATCCACATCAGATTTGGGTTTTTAGTACGTTTTGCAAAATTTCCTTTCTATGTAATATGAACTACGCTTGGCCTGATACCCTTGGTGGGATATGTAGGCGGCCTATATTGGCTTCGGTCACTTTATTAGAAAATTTTCAATCCTCCTTTTGTTGTGTATGTAACGCCTGCTTCCTTTTGGATACGTAGGCAACCGGGAGAGAATTCAGCCTCTTTATTTCAAATGTATCCATAGGTTACGTTTAGATTGATGCCTTTGTTGAAAATAGTAGGCAACTTATAGAAGGTTTGGTATCATCGTGACCAAACAACAACATATCTCTTTTGCCAAAAACTGGGACAGTTTTTAAGGGAGTCATTGCAAGTTGATATCAAGAGATTTGAAGAGTATATGGTCAATCAAATCATCCGACAGAACAAAGACTTCAGATAAAGGACATTTGCTTTGTTCACGACATGTCACAATTTGAAGTTCGACAGAAATTCTTTATTACTATATATACGTATATAATTTTATCTTATTTTTAAATATGATTTTCAATCAAATGTTTTCTTGTTATTTATTTCCTTTGTTATTCATTAACCAATATTTAGAATAGACGAAAGTTACAAGTCCATGCAAAGCTGGAAGAAAGAAGTATGAAGAGTCAGACCTTCAAAGTCAACGCGAATCAACCTCCCCCAAAACTTATAATTTTTCTTTGAGTGCAGGTTTGTCAAAATTAACAGAAGTTGAGAAGTCAATAACGTCTATAGAATCGAAAAGACTATATGACCGAGTGGTTTGAATTACTTACTTATAAATTTATGATTCGAAAACTTATAAGTAAGGCTTTATAAAGGTTTCAAAATGTGTTGATACACTAATATTATTTAAACGCATTGCATACAGTTTTTTTTTTTTTTTAAAATTAAATTTGGACTCAGGGTCCATTTATTAAACAACCCAAAAGGGCCAATATTTACATAAACAAAATGGTTCCTGGTCGGCCCAAAAGTGGCCAGTCCAAGCATTTTTAATAAAAGTCCCCTTTAGCTGGGTTTCCAAAAATGTTCTTACAACTTCCATTTTCACTTCTCCCTTCTTCCTTGCTCCTTCCGCCTCCTTGCAGGCATGAATATGTTATATTTGTGCCCTTCAACTCCGCTTTCTTTTTGCTTCTGCTCTGGGTAATAAACATTCATCCTCAAGCATTTGTGACCTGTTGTTCGCATAAGCTTTCAAA
>JAJOOB010022691.1:0-19838 GCA_029582485.1 Solanum tarapatanum | reverse complement strand
GGGACTGATTTGATTAGAGCGGTGCGTTGAGCAAAGTCGATGGCAGCAAAAATGGGTGATTTCTGGGAGTTAGAAATGAGGAGGAAAGTTACGAAGATTAGTAAAAGGAATAAAGAGAAGATGAATGGATACTTGCGTTGTTTGAACATATCTTGCATTGACGATGATGCTGATGATATAGCCATTTGGGATTCAAATTTTATTTTGTTGTTGTTAGCTCTGAATGGAAAAAAAGAGTGAAAAATGCAAAGGTGTGTGTGTATACAGCGTAACTGATGGTCATGAATTGGGAAACTGTTGAGTTTGAAATGTGGTTAAGAGATTACAAGGATCTGGAGTGTAGTGGGGGCCACACAAAGGAGGGAAATCTGGTTAACTAATTTGGAATTATTGATTTCATTACAAGGCCAGTTTATGTAATTAGTATTAATTAATTAATAATTAAATACTAAACAGAGCCGTGGAGTTACACTTTACCCTACTCTCTTACTTTTATTTTGTCATTTCTTAATATCCGAGTTCCATTTAAATAAGTCTGTTATGTATGTACGTATTTAGGGAAAATTTTCATAAATATACACTAAAGTAATTTTGATTGCACCAAATATGACCAAATTTTCATTTTCATTTAAAAAGAAGAAGGGAAAACTACACAAATTGAATCCATTAGATAGTCTTACCCAAATTGGACCCAACTCAATATATTTACCCTAATTGGACTCATGACCCAAATTATTTACCTGACTGACCCCTTGTTCTATTCACTGAACCACAACAACTTTATCCTTGATACCATCAGAGTATATATATACTCTGATGATATCAAGCAGTAATTGGACAATATTTTCACTGAAACACTGTATGTTCCTCCTTGATGCCATCAAAATATATATACACTCTAGTGGTATCAAGGAGTAACTGGTTCATTTTTAGGCCTCCAAGCTTGTTGAGACAACCTTGCTCTTCTGTTGACTCTGAGCCGTCAACAACCTACCTTGAATCTTAGGGACCTGCTCCATGACATCTCTAAGAAAGTCTGTATCTAATGAGTCCATCTTTGTTGTATCGAACCAACCGATTGGAGATCCACACTGCCTACCATATAACACCTCAAATGGGGTCATCTGAATATTAGAGTGATAACTGTTGTTGTAGGCAAACTCCGCTTAGGGCAATTGTTGATCCCAACTAGCACCAAAGTCAATCACACATTCTCTAAGCATGTCCCCAACACCTGAATCGTCCACTTAGACTGTCCGTCCTTTTGAGAGTGAAATGTTGTACTCATGTCTAGTCGAGTACCCAAATCATGTTGTAAGGCCCTCCAGAAATGAGAAGTGAACAATGAACCTCGATCAAGGACAATAAAAACAGGGACCCATGCAGTCAAACTATCTACACTACCTCAAGTTTAGATCTCTTTGATTGAAGATGTAAGGAATACTCTAATGATCGGTGAAGGCCTCATATTGCATCCCATACAAATAGTGACGCCATAACTTAAGCACAAGGACCATAGTCGCTAACCCCAAATCATGAGTAGGGTAGTTCTTTGCATGGGTCTTCAACTGCCTAAAAGCATAAGCAATCACCTTACCTTTCAACATCAAAACACCACCCAGACTTACTTCTAAAGCATCACAATAAGTAGTAAAGTCCACACCTTTCCCGGGTAGAGTCAACACAGGAGTCGAAGTCAACAAAGTCTTGAGCTTTTGAAAGCTCTCGGCACACTCATAACCCCACACTTTGTCTAGTCAATCTAGTCAATGGAGCTGCAATAGTGGAGAAACCCTGCACAAACCGTCTATAATAGCCTACCAACCCCATAAACTTTGAATTTTGGTAGGAGAAATAGGTCTCGTCCAACCCCTAACTGCCTCAATCTTGGCCGGATCCACTCTAATACCCTCCTTAGAGACCACATGTCCTGGGAATTCCACATAATTAAGCCAGATCTCACACTTTGAGAACTTTGCATACAACTTCTCTTTCCTCAACCTTTGAAGCACTATTCTCAAGTGTCGAACATGGTCCTCCTCAGTCCTGAAGTACACCAAAATATCATCAATGAAGACAATCACAAAAAAAAATCAAAGTAAGACCGAAACACCCCGTTCATCAACTTCATGAACGTTGCAAGGGCGTTAGTCAACCCAAAGGGCATCACTAGGAAATCATAATAGTCATATCGAGTCCAAAAAGCTGTCTTAGGGACATCTAATGACCTAATCTTCAACTTATGATAACCGAACCTCAAATCTATCTTAGAGAACAATAATGCTCCCTGTAGCTGATCAAATAAATCATCAATATGTGGGAGATGATACTTGTTCTTCACCGTTACCTTATTCAACTGCCTATAGTCAATACACATCATTATAGTCTTATTCTATTCTTCACAAATAAGACTGTGGCACCCCAATGTGACTTACTAGGACAAATAAACCCCTTACTCAACAAGTTCTGCAACTGATCCTTCAATTCCTTCAACTCAACTGGGGTCATATGATAGGGAGGAATAGAAATGAGATTAGTGCCCAACTCTAAATCAATAGAAAAATCAATATTTCTATCTAGAGGAACACGTGGAAGATCAGTAGGGAAGACAATTGGAAACTCCTAAATCATAGGAATGGTTTCCATGGGAGGTGAATTAACACTAGTGTCCTGAACGAAGGCTAGGTAAGACAAACACCCACTCTCCACCAATCTCTGAACACAGAGGAAGGAAATGACCCTATGAGGATATGAGCCACTAGCACCCTTCTACTCAACCCTCGGAACACCAGGCATCACTAAGGTCACAGTCTTAACATTACAATAAAGAATAGCATGATAAAGAGGGAGTCAATCCATACCTAATATAACATCAAAGTTCAACATTCCCAGAATAATCAAGTCTACCCAAGTGTCATACACCGCCAAAAAAGTAAGTTATGATTGATACACTCGATCCACCACTAAGGGCTGACCCACGAGTGTAGAAATACGAATAGGCACAGACATTCTATCACACATCAAATCAAACCCTCCAGCAAAGTAGGCAGACACATAAGAGAATGTAGATCCTAGATCAAACAATACAAATGTAGATGGTAGACTAGGAAGATACTTGTAATAAATGCATTAGAAGTCTCTACCTCAAGCCTCCCCAAAAATGTATAGCACTGACCCTCTCTACCACCCCCAACCAAGGTAGTACCTCTACCCCCACTCTGATATACTGTAGCACCACTACTAGAAACCCTGCCGCCTCTACCTAACTAAACTCTACCTCAACCTCTGGCTTGTGGTGCTGGTGATCTGATCTGGGCTAAAGGACTAGGTTGGAGCCCTCCTCGACCCCTATGCAAAGGACATTGTCGCATCATGTGTTGAGATCTCTACAACTAACACAAAAGCTCTAACTCGAGGACTGTTGTGATGATCCTGAAGAACCACTAAAACTGCCTCACCCCGCAAATCACTGTTGTGAACCATATGAACCCTGAACTGTACTTTAAGAACTGTGAAGTGTTTGACAACTTTCAGATGTCGGTATAGAAGCATGAACTGGTCCTCAATGTTGGAAAGAACCACTACATCTATAGGATCTCCTATCTCCAAATGAGGCACCAGAAAATTGACTTGATGCATAGGCCCTTAATGGTCCCTAAACTCCTCTATCTCCATCAAATCCACCTCTTTGGTGGCGCTCACAATGGACTAGAAGGAAGCCCCCTCTTGATATTCCCTAATTACAGCCGACCAGATAGAGAATGTCAATCCCCGCATGAACCTATGGATCCTCTCAGTCTTGTTAGGAATAATGGAAAGAGCATGCCTAAACAGATGATAGAATCAAGTCTTATACTCAGTAACTATAAGGTTATCCTGCCTCAGACTTTCAAATCTCAATCGACTCTCCTCTCTCACGCTTCAAGAGATGAAATGATCATAAAATGTACTGACAAATATCTCCTAAGTCACTGGCGGAGATCCAACCGACAAGGACCTTGAATAAACTGTCCACCACTCTCTCGTTGGCCCACTAATTGGAGTGTAGCATATCGGACTCCATGCGACTCAACTAATCCCATAATGTCTAGAAACTCTCTGCAAGTGGTCAAAAACTCATGAACATCCTCGCTCTTTCCACCCTAAATTGGGGTGGATCCATATTTTTGAACCTCTCATACCTATGCTGCTCATCCTTTGTCAGCACCACGAAGGGAGCACCCTGAACCCTAACTATCGGTGCAGGGCCACCCTTAACTACTGGACCCACCAGTGGCTGCCCTATCGGATCCTGAACTATTGGAACCTTAATAAGGTATTCTGAAGCAAGGGTGCAACGACATACTCTAGAGGAACTTGGTCCTCTCTAGCATCAACCTTTGGCTCGGGAGAGACCTCTTTGTAAAATCCTCTCACTAGTGCCGCTCCACGGGCCCGAACTCTGGCTAGTGCCACTCTACGGTCACGACCTCTAGCTCGGTCTCAACCCTACCCCTAGTTGGGGTCTCAATAACTGGCTCGGGGAGTGCTTCCCTTCTACTACCACCATTAGAAGATCTAATCCTCGCCATCTGTCAAAAGAACACACAACAACTCAGTAGTAGTGAAGGTTACCACACATGATAAGAATGATTGAACAAAAGAAAGTTTCCTAACAGTCTTCATAAAATCTTGAAGATACATACAAACGTTTCCATACTGATCCTCGAAACTCTACTTAGACTTGGCTTGTATATATGTGATACCTATGAACCCGGGGCTTTGATACCATTTGTCACGACCCAAAAAATGGGAGTGATGGCACTTGCCTTATCCCACCAAGATAAGTTAGCCGAAAATCCAAATATTAACAGTAAATGCGGAAGTAAAACAAGAATGAAAATCAAACACAATATAATAAATCAGGTAACAAAAGCAACTTAGATAAAGCCCGTACAAGCGTCTAATGTATTATAATAGAATTGAAGAAAATATAAGTATTAATGTCTTTGTTTCTAGAATTAAACAAAATCATAAATAAAGAGTAAGATGTGTCCCCCAAAGTGACAAGTATCTACCTTACCAACTCTCCACAGCAAGCTTCAAGAGTAGAAGAGAAGATAGATTAATCATAAATATCTGGGCTATTAACCTATACAAGTGTAGAAGCAAGGGAATGAGTACCAAACAACAAGGTACTCAACAAGTAAACCATTAAACACAAAGTAAGCAATATAACACACAAGTACTTCAATCTCATCCAACCGAACCTCCATAACTACAACATGCAATAAATATCAATCCAACCTAATAGTCCTCACTCAAATACAATAGAGCACTAATAAAACATCACAACTTGCACTTCAACGCATATAGTCAAGCATTCACATATTTCACAAGTTCATAATCACAATAATAGCTCAACAATCATAATCAATGAGAATCAAATGAAATGCAATGCAATGTGACTGAATGTTATATTGGGTGATGCATGTGTAAAATCCCGCCTTAGAAAGAGCTATATTTAGAAAGCTCTAAATTGGAAATAGCTAAATTGAGAATTTTGCAAGTTATGCTTAAGTTGTGTGTTTTGGGTCAAATTTAATCGACTATAACTTTTAGTACAGGATGAGTTAGGTGTCCCATAAGATATAAAATGAAAGTTCTTGGGATCCTCTTTCCAACGCCACCGAGTTTGCTAAGTTTCGAGTTTGGATGAGAAAGATATGCCCGTTTGAAGTTAGGTGTCCAGTTAAGGAACGTTACCCAAATTAATAAGGGGTATTTTGGTCATTTCCTTACCCCATCATCTTAAAAAAAAATTAGTAAATATTTTGGGGTCAAATCTGATTTTGGTCAGTTTTCATAATCCCAAATGCGCTTAGGGTTTTGAGAAAAGTTCAAGAAAAAGAGAAACGAGAAAAGGTTCAAGGCGTTCATCAAGTTTTCTTGAGAATCGAGGATTGTTTCACCAAGGTGTTATCCCTAAGAGGTATGTGAGTTCTCATAGTATTGGATTCGTTCACCCATATTCCAATTATGTGATTTTAAATGCAATTTCATTCTTGCGTTTGAAGGATTTGAATTCTTGATGAGTTTTCTTGAAATTTCATTCTAAATCTTGATTGTTGGGGTTTTGATGAATTCGTGAGATGAATGTTAGTGATTTGAGGGTTGTTTTGAGTAGATTTACATGTACTTATGTTGGGTATTCGAATCTAAGTGGGAAGAAACCATTTTATTCTAGGTGAATTGGGCCTAAAAAATGAGAAAGAAAATTCGTCGGGAAGTTCTGGGCAAGGGCTGGTGCGCCGTGCCAGCGGTGCAACAGAAAATTTTCTCTGAAGTTTGAGGGCTGCCCCCCACGCCACTTAGTGCGCCAAGGTCGCCTGCCCCATCCTATTTTCAGTCGTTTGCTCTGTTTGAGTTCTTTAATATATTCCTTCACTCCTTTCTGATTCTAACTTCTCTAAACTACGTCTAAACATCGAGAGATCATCCATAACATGATTCATAACCTTGAATTCATAATTCAAATTCAAGGTAGACTTAAGAGTTAAGTCTTGAGAGTTCTTCTGAGTCTATTTGAGAAGTCTTTTAAAATCTTGTAGAACTTGTTTTAAGACTTGAGTACTTGAGTACTTGAGTATGAGGATGAGTAAAGTTGAGTTTCATTTTTCAAAATGAATATATGGGAACTAAGTATTACCATGAGTAATTTTTTTTACATTTAAAAAGAGGAGGAAATCTTGATTTCCAAATGAGTTATGAAGAGTTTTGAGTACTATCTCTTTTAAGAGAACTATTTTGAGTAATAATCTCAAAGTTTAGGATGAGTAAATGTTTATAAACATATGAGCTAAGTTATTTTTTGGGAGTAGTAGTGAGCACCGATATGGGGATGAGTTTAGTTAACTCAAAGTCCTCATAAACCATGTAGCCAACGTGGGTAGAAGTGTCATACTTTTAGATGTTTCCTTTTTTATTTTTAAGCATAGCTTAGTGGATCCACTTAGTGAGTAGTCATATACCTCGGCAAAGCATAAGAAAGTTCTGGCAGTGTGGGCGAGACGTTGTATTATCACATACCTAATAGTGATGGTTATCAGTTAGAGAATCTCCCAAACAGAGTTATTTTGTATCTTTAAATACAAACTGAGTTATTATTATATTTTTAAATACATTGAGTTGTTATCTACTATTTTAAAGGCTTTCTTTATTAATGCATTTGTACTACTGCTTTATATTGAACTGAGTTGAGTAAGTTTGAGTATCCTTGAGTTGAGTTGAGGTTGAGTTGAGGTAAGTATGTTTCATTTCTCTTAGTACAAGTTTATGTTATGTTTTGGATTTCTCCTTTCATGATACTATTTGGCATGCATCGTTTTATGATGCAGATACAGGAGATCAGGGTCATCAACAGGCGATTCGTTGATACCATTCACAGTTCCAGAGTTGTTTGGTGAGCCTCCTTGCTTCCGGAGGATCCCTTAGTATTTCTATTATGTCATGTTATTTCAGTTTTGCTAGGATTATCGGGGGTCTTGTGCTGACATCTCTCATAGTATTAGAGGCTATATAGATAGATAGACAGTGGTAGTTCATGAGTCTCTTTCATTTCTTTTGTTAATGTGGAGACTTTAGTTGCCCTTGTAGCCAGTATGAATATTTTTAAATGTTCTAAGTTAAGTGTTTAAGGCTTTTGAGTTAAAGCTTTATTTTGAGTGTATATTGTTATGAGTAAGTCTTCCGCTGAGAGTTGAGCCAGGCTAAGGGTTTGCTTTGGGCCATCAATGGTTCTCGAATGCCAATCGCGTCCAGGGTGTAGGCTCGGGGGGTGAAAAACTTTGTATCAGAGCACAAAGTTCAAGAGTCCTAGGGTGTCTATGAAGCCGTGTATGTAGAGTCTTAGTTATCAGTGTGAAGCGCGCCACATCTATAATTGGGAGGCTCTGACATTTAGGAAACGATTCCCTTTTTTCATACTTTTTTTTCGTGCGATAGAGTTCAACTCTATAAAGTTTCTTTCTAATTCGTGCTTGCGCGTATCTTTCATATCATGCCTCCACGAAGAGCTGTTTCGAGGTCAACCTGCTATGAGGAATGTTGATCTCTAGGATCAAGGGGTACCCAATGCACCTGAAGTGCAACCCTAAGGAGAGGTCACTAATATTGAGTTCTGGGATAATATCTGAATATTGAGTCAAGTTGTGATAAACCAAGTTGGGTAACAAAGAAGGAATCAACAGGATATGGCTAATACATCCAGGATCTATGAGTTCTTAAGGATGAATCCTCCAGACTTCACCGGTTCAAATGTTACTGAGGATTCGGAAAACTTTGTAGAAGAGTTACAAAAAGTATTTGAGATGATGCATGTTGCGGATGCTGAACGTGTGGAACTAGCTGCATACTAACTGAAATGTGTTGCTAGGATCTGGTACGATCAATGGAAGAAGAGTAGAGGTGAAGAGGCACCAATTGTGAGATGGGCTATGTTCGAGAGTGCCTTATGGGGCGTTTCTTTCCCCATGATCTAAGAGAGGAAAAGGTAAGAGAATTCCTCACTCTTAAGCAGGAATCCATGAGTATAGCCTCAAGTTCACTAAACTATCCCGCTATGCTCCGGAGATGGTTGGTGATATGAGGAGCAGGATGAGCTTGTTTGTGTTTGGTACGTCTGATATGTCAAGCAAAGAGGGTAAGGTTGCGATGCTGATAGGGGACATGGACATAGCAAGGCTGATGATCTATGTGTAGAGGGTTGAGGAAGATAAGTTGAGAGATAAAGAAAAGTTTTGGAACAAGAAGGCTAAGATTCAAGGTAATGAGTCCGGGCGGCAGAATGGTAATGCGAACCGGTCATCTTTTCAACAAAAGCCAAATAGACATGCTCTATCATCTTCTAGTGCACCTGCACCAAGGAATAGAGGTGAGTTCAAGAATCAAAATTCTCAGAACTTCAGAGCTAGACCTGCACAATCCCAAGGTAGTGTGGCATAAGGAGGTAAATGGACTCCTGCATGTGCTAAGTGTGGTAGGAACCACCCATGAGCGTGTCGTGATGTCTCCACTGGTTGCTTCAAGTGTGGTCAAGTGGGTCACTTCATGAGAGAGTGCTCGAAGAACAGGCAGGGTGGTGGTAATGGGAGCAATAGAGCCCAATCTTCTTCAACGACTCCATTAGACAGAGCTGCACCTAGAGGAGCTACTTCAGGGACATGCGGAGGATCAAATCGTTTGTATGCTATCACCAGTTACCAATAGCAAGAGAATTTGCCAGATGTTGTCACTGGTATGATCAAAGTCTGTACTTTTGATGTATATGCATTGCTAGATCTAGGTGTGATTCTGTATTTTGTGACTTCATATGTTGCTATGGATTTTGATATTCTTCCTAAGCAACTTCTTGAGCCCTTTAGTGTTTCCACACCTATTGGTGAGTCTATTCTCGCTGAGAGAGTTTATAGTGATTTTGTCATTTCTGTCAATCACCAGGACACCATGGCTGACTTAGTTGAGCTAGATATGATTAAATTTGATGTCATTGTAGGTATGGACTGGCTTTATGCCTGTTATGCCTCAGTTGATTGTAGAACTCGAGTTGTAAAGTTCTAGTTTCCTAATGAGCTAGTTATAGAGTGGAGGAGTAGTTCAGCAGTGCCTAAGGGTCATTTTATTTCGTACCTTAAGGTGAGAAAGTTAGTTTCCAAGGGGTGCATCTATCACTTATTCTAAGTTAATGACTCCAGTGTTGAGACACCATTTATTCAGTCAGTTCCATTTGTGAGTGAGTTTCCAGAGGTCTTTCCAGATGATCTTCTCAGAGTCCATCCTGAGAGACAAATAGACTTCGGTATAGATATTCTTCCTGATACTCAACCTATCTCTATTCCATCATATAGAATGGCTTCCGCTCAGTTGAAAGAGTTAAAAGAGCAGTTGAAAGACCTTCTTGAGAAAGGTATCATTCGACCAAGTGTCTCACCTTGGGGTGCTCCGGTCTTATTTATGAGGAAGAAAGATGGTTTTCCTAGGATATGTATTGATTACCGCCAATTGAACAAGGCTACCATAAAGAATAAGTATCCCCTTCCGAGGATCGATGATCTTTTTGATCAACTTTAGGGTGCCACTTGTTTTTCTAAGATAGACCTCAGATCAGGCTATCATCAGTTAAGAGTAAGAGAAAGTGACATCCCTAAGGCAACATTCAGGGCACGTTATGGTCATTATGAGTTTTTTGTCATGTCATTTGGTTTGACTAATGCTCCTGCAACTTTCATGGATCTTATGAACAGGGTGTTTAAGACTTATCTTGATATGTTTGTTATCGTATTCATTGATGACATTCTAATTTATTCGAGGAATGAGGAAGATCATGCTAGTCATCTCAGAATAGTTCTCCAAACTCTCAAGGATAGAGAGTTGCATGCTAAATTCTCTAAGTGTGAGTTTTGGATTGAGTCTGTGGCATTCTTATGCCATATTTTTTCTGGTGATGGGATTCGAGTTGACACTCAAAAGATTGAGGCAGTGCAGAACTGGCCCCAGACCCATATCTCCAACTGATATTAGGAGTTTCTTGGGATTGGCTGGTTATTATAAGAGGTTTGTCGAGGGGTTTTCATCTATTTCATCCCCTTTGAAAAAGTTGACTCAGAAGACAACAAAGTTTCAATGGTTTAAAGCTTGTGAGAAAAGTTTTTAGGAATTGAAAAGGCGGTTGATTGCTGCCCTAGTGTTGACTTTACCAGAGGGTAAACAAGGCATTATTGTGTATTGTGATGCGTCCAGAGTTGGACTGGGTTGTATATTGATGCAGAATGTCAAAGTTATATCTCATGCCTCCAGACAGCTTAAGATTCACGAGAGAAATTACCCATCCCATGATCTAAAGTTAGTTGTTGTAGTATTTGCTTTGTAAATATGGCGTCACTATCTCTATGGTGTTCATGTAGATGTGTTCACCGATCACAAGAGCCTTCAGTATGTATTCAATTAGAAAGATCTTAATCTTAGGCAGATGAGGTGGTTAGAGTTGCTTAAGGATTATGACATGAGTATCCTCTATCACCTATGTAAGGTTAATGTTGTTATCGATGCTTTGAGCAGGTTATATATGGGTAGTACTGCCCATGTTGAGCAAGAAAAGAAGGAATTATCCAAGGATGTTCACAGACTTGAACGATTAGGAGTTCAGTTAATGGATTCTAATGAAGGTGGAGTGGTGGTGATGAATGGGGCTGAATCATCACTTGTATCTGAAGTGAAGGAAAAACAAGACCAAGACCCTATTTTTCTTGAGTTGAAGGCAAATGTTCGTAAGCAGAAAGTGATGGCTTTTGAACAAGGGGGAGATGGTGTGTTGAGATATTAAGGTAGGTTGTATGTACCAATGGTGGATGAACTCCAAGAGAGGATCATGGAGGAAGATCATAGCTCTTGATACTCGATCCATCCTGGTTCCACAAAGATGTATCGTGACTTGAGAGAAGTCTATTGGTGGAGTAGTATGAAGAGGTGTATTGCAGAGTTCCTTGTTAAGTACCCGAATTGCTAACAAGTCCAGGTAAAGCACCAAAGGCCATGTGGTATGGCTCAGAATATAGATATTCTGAAATGGAAGTGGGAGATTATCAATATGGATTTCATCACTGGTTTGTCGCGGTCTCGCATGCAACATGATTCGATTTGGGTGATTGTAGATCAGTTGACTAAATCAGCTCACTTTTTACAGATAAAGACTACCTATGCAACAGAGGATTATGCCAGATTATATATTAAAGAGATAGTCAGACTTCATGGAGTTCCGGTGTCTATCATTTCAGCTAGAGGTGCGCAATTCACCGCATAATTTTGGAAGTCTTTCCAGAAAGGTTTGGGTTCGAAGGTAAATTTGAGTACTGCTTTCCATCTTCAGACTGATGGTCAAGCAGAGCGTATGATTCAGACTTTAGAGGATATTTTGAGGGCTTGTGTGATCGATTTCAAAGGTAATTGGGATGATCACCTACCTCTCATAGAGTTTTCTTACAACAACAATTATCACTCTAACATCTAGATGGCTCCTTATGAGGCTCTTTATGGGAGAAGATGTAGATCTCCTATCGACTGGTTTGAGGTTGGTGAAGCTAGGTCGATAGTACCAGACTTAGTTGAGCAAGCTATGGAGAAAGTGAAGATCATTCAAAAAAGGTTGAAAACAACGCAAAGTCGTTAGAAATCCTATACTGATGTTAGGAGGGGAGACTTAGAGTTTGACGTGGATGATTGAGTTTATTTGAAGGCTTCACCCATGAAGGGTGGTATGAGGTTTGGTAAGAAGGAGAAGCTTAGTTCCCGGTATTTTTGTCCTTACAGGATATCCAATAGGATTGACAATGTAACCTATGAGTTGGAGCTACCGCAAGAGTTAGCAGCAGTCCATCCGGTGTTTTACATTTCAATGTTGAAGAAGTGTATGGGCGATCCTTCACTTATTATACCTACTAAAAATATTGGTATTAAGGACAACCTATCTTATGAAGAGGTACCCGTTCCGATTCTAGATCGTCAGGTTCGCAAGTTGAGGACCAATGAGGTAGCATCAGTCAAGGTCTTATGGAGGAATCAGTTTGTTGAGGAATCTACTTGGGAGGTTGAGGAGGATATGAGGAAGAGATACCCACATCTCTTTGAGTCCGGAGAAATTCCAAATCAAGGTACTAATTCATTTCTTGGTACTCTTTAAGTTGATGTGTTGTGTCACATATTGCATGTTGGGTGTTAGATGTTGCGACCCTTAGTTTCTACTTAGAGTGATCTCATTCGAGGACGAATGCTCCCAAGGGGGATATATTGTAACATCCCGCCTTAGAAAGAGCTAAATTTAGAAAGCGCTAAATTGGAAATAGCTAAATTGGGAATTTTGCAAGTTATGCTTAAGTTGTGAGTTTTGGGTCAACTTCAATCAACCATAACTTTCGGTACAGGATGAGTTAGGTGGCCGATAAGATATCAAATGAAAGGTCTTGGAATCCTCTTTCCAACGCCACTGAGTTTGCCAAGTTTAGAGTTTGGATGAGGAAGATATGCTCGTTTGAAGTTCGCCTGTCCAGTTAAGGTACCCGAATTAATGAGGGGTATTTTGGTCTTTTCCTTACCCCATCAGCTTAAAATATTTTTAGTAAATATTTTGGGGTCAAATCTGATTTTGGTCATTTTTCATAATTCCAAATACTCTTAGGGTTTTGAAAGGAGTTTAAGAAAATGAGAAATGAGAAAAGAGAAAAGGTTCAAGGCGTTCATCAAGTTTTCTTGCTAATCGAGGATTGTTTCGCTAAGGGTTTGATCCCTAAGAGGTATGTGAGTTCTCATAGTGTTGGGTTCGTTCACCCACAGGCCAATCATGCGATTTTAAATGCAATTTCGTTCTTGAGTTTGAAGAATTTAAGTTCTTGATGAGTTTTCTTGAAATTTCATTCTAAATCTTCCATTGTTGAGGTTTTAATGAATTCGTGAGATGAATGTTAGTGATTTGAGGGTTGTTTAGAGTAAATTTCCATGTACTTATGTTGGGTATTCAAATCTAAGTGAGTTGGGAAGAAAACATTCGATTCTAGGTGAATTAGGGCATAAAAAACGAGAAAGAAAATTCGTCGGGAAATTCTGGGCAAGGGCTGGCACCCCGCGCCAACTGTGCGCCAAAAAATGTTCTCTGAAGTTTGAGGGCTGGCGCCCCGCGCCACTCAGTGCACCAGGGTCGCCTGCCCCATCTTGTTTTCAGCCGTTTGCTCCGTCTGAGTTTTTTAAAGGATACCTTCACTCATTTCTGATTGTAACTACTCTAAACTACATCTAAACATCGAGAGATCATCCATAACATGAATTATATCCTTGAATTCATAATTCAAACTCAACATAGAGTTAAGAGTTAAGTCTTGAGAGTTCTTTTGAGTTGTTTTGAGAAGTCTTTTAAAATATTTTAAAACTTGTTTTAAGACTTGAGTAATTGAGTATAAGGATGTGTAAAGTTGAGTTTCATTTTTCAAAATGAATATATGAGAACTAACTATTACCAAGAGTAAATGTTTTTACATTTGAAAAGAGGAGGAAACCTTGATTTCCAAATGAGTTATGAGGAGTTTTGAGTACTATTTCTTTTAAGAGAACTGTTTTGAGTAAAATTCTCAAAGTTGCGGATGAGTAAATGTTTTTAAACATATGAGCTAAGTTATATTTTGGGAGTAGTATTGAGAACCGATATGGGGACGAGTTCAGATAACTCAAAGTCCTCATAAACCATGTAGCCAACGTGGGTAGAAGGGTCATACTTCTTAGATGATTCTTTATTGCTTTTTAAACATAGCTTAGTGGATACACTTAGTGAGTAGTCCTATACCCCGACAAAGTATAGGACAGTTCTGGCAGTGTGGGCGAGACGCTGTATCATCACATAGCTCATAGTGATGGTTGTCCATTAGAGAATCTCCTAAATAGAGTTATTTTGTATCTTTATATACAAACTGAGTTATTATTGTATTTTTAAATACATTGAGTTGTTATCTACTGTTTTAAAAGCTTTCTTTATTAATGCATTTTTACTACTGCTTTATATTGAACTGAGTTAAGTTTGAGTATCCTTGAGTTGAGTTGAGGTAAGTATGTTTCATTCCTCTTAGTTCAAGCTTACGTTATGTTTTAGATTTCCCCTTGCATGGTCGTACATTTAATGTACTAACGCCATTTGTCCTGCATCATTTTATGATGCACATACAGGAGATCAGGGTCATCAACAGATGATTCGTTGATACCATTCGCAATTCCAAAGTTATTTGGTTGTTTGGTGAGCCTCCTTGCTTCCGGAGGATCCCTTAGTATTTCTATTATGTCATGTTATTTCTATTTTGTTAGGATGATACCGATATCCCTCATAGTATTAGAGGCTTCATAGATAGATATATAGTGGTAGTTCATGAGTGTCTTTCATTTCCTTTGTTAATGTTGAGACTTGAGTTGCCCTTGTGGCAAGTTTGAATATTTTTAAATGTTCTAAGTTAAGTGTTTAATACTTTTGAGTTGAAGCTTTCTTTTGAGTTTATATTATTATAAGTAAGTCTTCCGCTGAGAGTTGAGCAGACCAAGGGAGCGCTTGGGGCCAGTAATGGTTCTCGAGTGCCAATCGCATCCAGGGTGTAGGCTCGGGGCATGACAACATGTTTGTCCTAATAGTACACACCTGTTGTCTCTCAGTTCAGGATCCATAGGAGACTTATCAGTCTATCCATCCGTCGCGGTGTGTGACACGACCCTCAAATCATAATATTTGTCATGGAGTGCGATACATCCCTCGAAATGATACATCCTCTTTGGTTTCTTATTCTTCCTTAAACCACATGACACTTATCATAACAGTGCTTCTGAACCAATGCAAATAAGTATGTTCGCACATACAAAGAAGAGATGACAATTTCCATATCAATACACAATTCACAATAGCAGAATCGTGATACATCATCCAGGTTAAATATAACATTTCAAGTCATTCATATCGCATCACACATCAATATATCATCAATGTACCTTTTTATTAGCCCTTTTTATCATTAGGATCATTCAATATGAATAAGTAAAACCCATTACCAAGTCTCATTACTCCCGAACACATATAATAAAGTAATACGAAATTATATATACTCAACAAAGGCCAAGATGTCCATTTGCCTCAATTAATCAAATAATCACTCTGGAGCATGAACTTTTCCTTTTAGTTGAATCTCTAATTCAACATAATATAATCAAATAAGTAATCACAATAAGAATTTGAAACTAGTAACACCCATATAAGGCATTTTGGAAAACGGGGCCAAATTGACCCAAAAGACCCACTCAAAAAATGAGGTTTAAATCTATAAATTTATACAAACTTGCATTGTCCAAAGAATTTGGAATCCACCGGTGAAAAACATTTCAAAAATGGAGTTGAAATCTACACAAATCACCATTTCCCTTAAAACTCATGGTATTGAAAATCTCCCTAAGTTTGAATCCAAAATAACAATTTAGATGATAAGATCGTGCAACAATTAATGAATAATAACGAGTGGGAGTTGAAATCCATTACCCGATCGAAGTTTTTTGAAAAAAGCCTTTCAAAATCGTCTCTACGAGCTCTAGGGTTCAAAAAGGGGAGAAATTTGAAGAAATCCCAATTTTGTAAAATAAGTCACTGCTAGGAGTATTTCGCGACTGCGGACCAGTGACATAAAAATTCTACGTGAACGCGAGAGTCCCTTTGTGAATGCGGAGACCAAACCTCCGACACTCTGCGAACGCGGAGGTCTGACCTCTAACACCCCCACGAACACGAATACCAGACCTCCAACCTTCCGCGAACGTGGAAGTCTGACCTTTGACGCTTCATGAACGCAGGGGTCATTAGACACCAACAACTCAACAACACACAAGGCATAAAAAATCAACGAATGGACCCTCATGATTCGCTTGTAACCCCGTACACACAACCCAAATAAGTTACCCAACTAAACCCGACATTCTAGACTTAATTGAACCATTGATACATGAATTTGAGGCCTCCTTGAATCGAGATCCGTAAAAGTCGCAACAAACTAACTTAACGCTCAAAAATACAAAATTGCCCTTGGAATGTCCAAAAAATTAACCAAGACCTCACCTAGGCCTAAATCCTCCCCCCGAATCCAATAGAACCATCATAAATCCAATCTGAGCGTCCAAACTCTGATTATTGACCAAAGTCAACTCTAGGTCTAAATTCACTTAAACCTCCAACTAAAGGCCTCCAATCCACGAAATAACCCTGAATCTGAAATTGATGACCCCCTAGACCAAATTCCATATTTCAGAACTAACGGAATTCCATCCAGTGACCCGCAACTTTGATTGTTACCAAAAATCACTTTAAGCCTTTAAAAACTCAAAACTTCGAAAGATCACATCTTTTCAATCAAATTTCAAAACCAACTTCATAAACTGATCAGAAATGACTCTAAGTAATTTTTAAGAGGGGTAAGATGGTAATTTTATGAATATTTCCAAAAATGACTTTCCAGGTCATTTCAATTACCCAAATTGGACCCAACCCAATATATTTACCCTAATTGAACTGATGACCCAAACTATTTACCCGACATAGCTATAGGTTCATTTGTTATGGGTATTTTTGTTTTGATAATTTGCTTGTCAATATACAATCATGGTAAGTATATACAAATTTTATATTTATACATTTCAGAATTGTTTAGAACTTATACAAATCAAATGTATCAACATGATAATTATATACAAGCTAGGGTAAGCATATACAAATTTTGAATTTATACAATTAGGAACCTAATTATATAAATTCTGGATTTATACAATTAGGAGTCGAAATATAATTGTTGGTTCTTTTTTTATACGTCAAAAATATAATATGGTACATATAATATCAGTATTGAATTCTAGTCAATTTAAATCCTTCCTCGGGGGTATCAACTGAGTTATTTATCCAAATATCAAGAAACTTAATTCAATAGCAAAATAGTTAAAAGATTAATCAGAGCATTATATATGTTCAAATCCTAAGAACAATCCTCCCCAAGTCTCAACTTTACTTATCAATAGGGGGGGGAGGTCTCAACTCTTCCCCGGCATCAAATAATTGTCAAGAGATTTACAAACTTTATCAACTACAATACTTTTTTTTTGTTATGAGAAATTTAACAATAGTACTATTTGTTTGTGCTAAAATCTCACAAATCTAAATATAACCTTGATTCATCTATTTATATGTCAACTATCCCAATTGTCAATATAAATGTTTCTCATAGTTACGAAGAAGAAAATTCCATGACAATGATTAGAAAAAATAGTTTTAATGAACAAAATTCTCACTCTACTAGACATGGTCATCCCATGAAAGGCAACCATTTCATTCAATCACAAACATCTCTTGAATAGGAACTTATTTTGATACCAAAGCAACAACTTCTTGAGGTTTCATAATCATAGATTCCGGTTTTTCATTTATACACAACGAAGCTACAGTCTTCTCAAGACTGTATTGATTGAATGAGACTATTACCTTAGACACGCACAAGTCTTCTTCCGTCTCGATCATATTAATAGTGATCCCCTTATGATTTGGTAAATGATTACTATTGACATTGGTAGCAGTGGTATGAAGAGTAACAACCTGGTGATCAATCAGGTCTTGGATCTTATGATTCAAATTGATACAAATCCTCGATATCATGCCCAACATTATTTGAATGATATGCACATATTCGATCGACTCTAAAGCATCTAGAGCTCGTGTTGACAGGTTTAGGCTCAATAGGATGTAATTGTCAATCTTTCAAACAACTTCGTGCAACATTCAACAAGAGGGGAAAATTTTAGGGGGTTTCTTTTCAAAGTTTGGAAAATAAGGGTAAAATATATTTTGTGGAGGTGGCAGTAGTTTGTAGTATTTTGGAAGGTTTTGGCGGAGAGGTGTTGGTGTTTGGAACCTTGAATATGGTTGAGTTTGATAGTTTGGCTGTGGAGCTGAATAGTTTGGAGGGGTACTCCGATAATGTGGCGCTAGATAATTAAGAGGTGGAGTTTGGTAATTAGGTGATGGATCTTGGTATATTGGAGGGGGTATTTTGGTAATGATGAGGTGGAGTTTGACAAACGAGAAGTGGAGTTTGGTAACTAGGAGATAAAGTTTGATAACTTTGTTGGATATAATAAATTGGGTATGAATTTTGAGGTACTTGAGGACATGCTCTGAAGGGCAAGGATTTTTTGGGATTAAAACTGAAGTGTCCCTTTCTAGTATCCAGCGCATCGTTGAGGAAATGGACTACACTCTTCTCTTTTTTTCTTCGATAATCTTGATGATCTGTTTGGGGCAGCCACACATGCAATCTTTCTAGTCTTAAGCCCATCTTCAATAATCTAACCCACTTTGGCTATCTCGGCAAACTTTGCTCCAATGAGCAATATTATTCTATCATAATTTTCTGGCTCTTGAATGCGTACGAATACTTCAATGATCTCTTTCTCACCATGTAAGGTCAGAATATGGATTTCTCTTTCCTCCACCTACAAGCATACCCGCGGTAGCTTTCGGTGGCTTCTACTTAATTTTATCTAAGGAATAGTGACAGACACGATCTCTACATTGTAAGCAAACCTCTCGATAAAGTCTTTAGCCAACATATTCCAACAAGACTATTGATTCATTTCTTGAGAGGTGAACTAAGGCCTCATTATCACGCCCTGAGCCTACACCCTGGGGGGACTGGCACTCGAGAACCATTGCTGGCCCCAATCGAACCCTTGGCCTGGCTTACTTACTCAGTAGAAGACTTAAAATCATGAAGAAAATACTTTTTAAAGTAAATTGAACTGCTCAATAAACACTTAGAATATATCAAAATAACATTCACTAGCCAAAAGTGGAAACTCAAGTCTCAACCATTAAAGCAGGAAATAGGAAACTCAAGAACTAACATCTGATTATCTATCTATGAAGCCTCTAAACAACTGAGATGGATGTTGGGACAGGCCCACGACATCATAATGAACTAACTCATAAAACTGAAAGCAATAAAAGGGATCCTCCGGAAGCAAGGAGGCTCACCACAATACTCTGAGTGCTCAACTGGCTCAACGATGCGCTGGATGTTAATCATGGTTACCTGCGTTTGCATCATAAGAAGATGCATGCCAACTGGCATCAGTACATTGAATGTACGAGTATGCGAGTTGGAATGCTAAACATAACTTAAGCTTGAAGGGAACTGAATAACTTACCTGGCTCAACTCAACTCAACATAATTGAACTCATTTCAATATAAAGCAGTTTA
>JAJOOB010022690.1:0-21781 GCA_029582485.1 Solanum tarapatanum | reverse complement strand
AGCCTTTATTTAACATTAGTTCATAAAGTAGGCTTTAGGGACTTAATCCCTCATATCATATAGCTCAAAGGTTTCTAAGATGAGAATGACCTTTCATCGTAGAACCTACATTATGTGAGAATGACCTTTCACATAATCATACCATATTCATAACATAGTCTAGTTTAGAGTACAATTGAGGAAACCTTTCAAGAGACTCAGTTTCACTAGATTATCATAAACCTTATTCATTCATTCATTCATGTGTGTGCGTGTACATATGTGAGAAAGCCTTTCACATAAACACCTTTATACAACACATATTCATACCTTGCTAATCATACACTTTGCATGCATAATAAGATGTAAGGGTGCATATCAGAGTTCACCTTTCAATAGACACCATAACACATCATATTCATAGCTATACATATAGAGTGTGTATGCGCATATTGGTCCTCATAATGACGTATTAGCAACAACATTGATATTGAGTGTTGTTCCCTTAAAGGGATCACAACACATTCACAATGTCCCCAATTAATGAGTAATTCACATATAAAGCCCTTTGGGATTCTAGACCACACACCCACACTTCACCATAGGAGACAAGGACATATTAACATTGAATAGGTACTCCTAACATGTATATGATCAAACATTCATATAGGGGTCTTATAGGTAGGGGTCATTCCACAATAGTACCTAACACAATCAATCATGTAGACCACACCTTATCCCTAACATTATCATTCACATTATACTCCTCATCATCAACACACTTTAAACATCATGCTAGCATTGAGGATTTCATACATAACCTTCATAGCATAACTTCATAAACATATGCATCATAATCATCAATTCACTTCACATATATTGCCTTCAAGGCCATGATCTAAACATGCATAGATATACAAGAAGTGAACACCTCCACCATAAATGGATCAAACCACACAACATCAATTCTCATAGTATACACTAGAAGTTAGGTCAACTTACCAATTCTCCAAGCCATGATCACCATGGATCAATCCTCAAAAATTCGTAATCAATTGGCATAGATAGTAATACGAATCAACAATGTAATTCAATAACATAAACACAATCGAAGTACAATTCTATAAACAAAGGGATCAACCCATAACTTTGCCCATAAGGCCATAATCCTCAACTCATCAATATATCAATAATTCAACATTAATAAGTATAGATAATCATAGGAAACATGAATACAATCTAATCTAAACATAATTTCACCAATAGAGATCATATTCACAAAGACCCACATCATAGACCAATTTTGAGAATTTGGGGATCATGGGTTCTTTAAGAATTCCTTTGAAAATTATCTTAAAAACCTTAATTCCAAATTAATTCATCAATAGAATGATTTAGAAAATCGTTTGACAAGGAACCCATGTTTAGATTGAAAATTGGGAATTTTGGTCTTTGAATCACTTTTGAAAATCTTTGATAGAACTCCTTGAATAAGGTTATTCAAGAATCAAGAGTCACCATACCTTAATTATTGAAGACCCATGAAATTGAAGAAGAAGAAATCAGTTGAAAACCCATCTTCTAGCTTGAGCTTCATCAAGGTATTCAATGGAGTTTTTCAGAGAATCTATTTTGAGAGGGAAGGGTCAATTTGAAGAATGGGGTCTAATTTTAGGTCTTGGGATTTTAACCAACTTAAAATACCCTAAAATAGGTAGAATAACTATTTATAATAATTCCCCAAAGTACCCAAACTACCCCTCACTTAGTGGGACCTTTTTAAACAAGTCAAACTTGAGTTTTATTTTTGCAGATTTCGTCGGGAAACAAGTTCGCGACGCGAAGGTGTTCCCACAAGTTTTTGGAAATTAAATTTCGAGGCAATAGAGTCCATGACATATCCGCGATGCGGATCAAACATTTGGCCCTTGGTGGAGCTAGTCCGCGACACGGACATGCTCCCTCCAAGCACAACTTCAAGCTGCCTTGGCAGCTTGCTTGGCTAAGGTTGGGGTCCTCCTCAGGGACCCTTAGGGTGGCCCCTGGGGTATCGTATCTGAACGTTTTGATCCTACAAACATTTATTAAGACACTAGGGTCACCTCCACTAATTTTAGACTCCAAACAAATAAAACATGAACAACATACTAGAACACACCAACACGTAAAAGACTAGTTTCCGAACGGCTTGGTCATCCCTTGACGTTTGACTTCCAAACTCTTTAAAACTGACTTAAAAGGCTATTCTTCATTATTTTGACAAGTTATTAATGCATAAAACTCATGTGAGACTCTACTTTATCCTACTTTATTTTGAGAGTCGTTACAGTAATATTGAGCAGCGATATGAGGATGAGGTTAGACAACTAAGATTCCTCATAAACCATGTAGCCAATATTGGTAAATGATCGTACATTTTAGGCGACTCCTTATTTCGCTACAACAAATATGATATATAACTATGAAATTATTAGCTACGACTTGAAATTTGTCTCTAATTTTTCACTTTTAGTGACAAAAATTGCTTTTCAAGCTTAAATATATGGGATAGATTCTTTTAGTGACGAAATATAAAAGTTTGTAACAAAGTTTTGTCCACTAGAATTTCCCACCAAAAAATATATTGGCGCCATTTATTGACGGATTCAAAGTTACCAGTGGCACGTTATTTCGTCACAAATGATGTATCTAATTCGTGACAAATTATTATTTTTCGTAAAATTAATTGATCTATGGACACAATATAATTTAGTCTCAAAAGCTATGTTGTTATAATAGTGACAAATTAGAGTTTGTAGTTAAATATTTTAAGCTTTAGATATAAAAATGTATTGTCTCTAATCAACCCGCGATTTAGTGACAACAAAAAATTGTCACAAAATATTTAAGGGGTTAAATAGCGACGATTTAAAATTTGCATTTGAATAATTCAACTATTTTCCACAAAAAAAAGTTCATAGCTAAATACAAAAGTTTCTTTGTCTACGATTATTCATAATTAAAGAAAATGTCATAAACGGTCCCTCAACTATTGAAGTAGGTCAAAAATACTCTTTTAAATATACATTTATCAAATTTAGTCCATTAACTATTCAAAATGTTATAAAGTTTGGTCTCTTAATTATATACTTACTATTTTTAGTTGCTTAACTGTACACCTACTTGTTTTACTCCTTCAAATATTCAAAATTTTATCAGGTTTGTCTCTGACTATTTTTTACACAAATAGATTAGATTTTTATTAACAGAACTCATGGGTCTATGAAATAAAATCTTTAACCCGTTTTCCTGTTGTTTCTCTTTCCCCGCTACTTTTTCTTCAAATTACAATTAAAAAAAGTACATTACCTCAATGATTCAAAATAAAATTAATGGAAAAATATAGAAGTCATGATTTTCATTTATTGTAGAATGAAATGAAATATATTGTTGCTGCTAATGACTCGAAAATGCTATAATTTATTATAAAAAGAAAACATTTATTTCCTATTAGGTGTAGACAGAGATATATGTATAATTTAATAGAAAATAATTTCTTGCAATTAGAATAAAATTAAAACGTCGTTACTCACATATTTTGATTTCAAATTTTGTACTCCAACGATTTTACGGAAGGAAATTTTTTTAAGTTTTTAGAAGTAGAAATTTATAAAATAGTAGATTTACAACCATATTTTAAGATTAGTTTTATTTTGAAATAGATCGATTTTACTATTCTGTTCATTTAATTCTATGTAGAGAATTTTGAATAATAATATCAAATCTTTTATTTATTTAATATGATTTTTTTAAAATCACGTTGATTATGCACCATTAAGCACTAAAGAAGGGAACATTTTATTATAAATTGTTGAGGTCAAGTTCTTTTCATAAGAATAATTTGATGAAAGAGTAGCTGGTAGAGAGAAACAATTGAAAACATAGGTTAAACATTTAATTTCACGAAAAGCATGAGTTTTGTTAGTATAAACATAAGCTATTTGTACAAAAAATAGACAGAGACCAAACCTGATAAAGTTTTGAATACTTAAAAAAAGACTAAAACCAGTAAGTGTATATCTAAGAGATCAAACTTGATAATATTTGGAACAATTAAAAGATAAAATACGGTAAATGTATGGTTAAAGGACTATTTTAGGCCTACTACAATAGTTCAGGGACCATTTATGACATTTCCTCTTCATAATTTCAAGTGACAATTTACAAAAAGAATAATACAAGTGGTTCACAAGAAATACACCGAGTTCATTCGTTAATTGGAGTGGAAAAAAAGTTTAAAACCAATGAATTTAGTCGATTTTATAAAAATAAAAAATTTAGTTTATCAATTTTCTTAATGTCATTACTCGAGTCTACACCCTGGACGTGGCCGACACTCGAGAACCATTGTTGGTCCCCAAACTAACCCTCATTCTAGTTTACTACAAGCAAAAGACTAACTCAAGCATACAAAAGCATTAAAACTGGATAAAAATTCATTGAACTCAATTACAATTCTTTAACTCAAATGAATAACTTTGAATGAAAATAATATACTGGGGGTATAGAACCTAACTCACTAAGTGGATCCACTAGTCAATGCTAAAAAGAACTAAGGAATCATCTAAAAAGTATGACCCTTTTTCTACCCACGTTGGCTACATGGTTTATGGGGGCTGTGAGTTGTTCGAACTCTCCCCCATATCTGTGCTCAATACTACTCCCAAAATATAGTAGCTCATATATTTGAAAACATAACTCTTTCTCTGTTTTGAGCATGAGTATATATTTATTGAGAGTAATATTAAGCACCGATATGAGGATGAGTTTAGACAGCTAAGATTCCTCATAAACCATGTAGCCATTATGGGTAAAGGATCGTAAATTTTAGGCAACTCCTTATTGCACTACCTCAAATATGATATATAACTAGGAAATTATTAGCTACGACATGAAATTTATCTCTAATTGTTCACTTTTAGTGACAAAAATTACTTTTCTTGGTTAAATATATGGGATAGATACTTTTAGTGACGAAACATAAAAGTTTGTACCAAAGTTGTCGACTAGAGTTTCCCACAAAAAAAAATATTGGCGCCATTTATTGTGTACTGTTAGTAACTGATTCAAAGTTACCAGTGACACATTATTTCGTCACTAATGATGTATCTAATTCGTGACAAAAAAAAATTCGTAAAATTAATTGATCTATGGACACAATATAATTTCGTCTCAATAGCTATGTTGTTACAATAGTGACAAATTAGAGTTTGTTGTTAAATATTATAAGTTTTAGCTATATAAATTTATTGTCTCTAATCAACCCGTGATTTAGTGACAACAAAAAATTGTCACCAAATACTAAGGGGTTAAATAGCGACGATTTAAAATTTGCATTTGAATAATTCAATTATTTTCTACAAAAAAAAGTTCATAGCTAAATACAAAATTTTCTTTGTGTACAATTATTCATAATTAGAGAAAATTTCATAAATGGTCCCTCAACTATTGGAGTAGGTCTAAAATAGTCTTTTCACTATACATTTATTAGATTTAGTCCTTTAACTATTCAAAATATTATAAAGTTTGGTCTCTTAATTATATACTTACTATTTTTAGTTCCTTAACTGTACACTTACTTGTTTTACTCCTTCAAATATTCAAAATTTTATCAGGTTTGTCTCTGACTATTTTTATACAAATAGTTTAGATTTATATTAACAGAACTCATGGGTCTATGAAATAAAATCTTTAACCCATTTTCCAGTTGTTCTCTTTCCCCACTACTTTTTCTTCAACTTATAATTAAGAAAAGAACATTACCTCAATGATTCAAAATAAAATTCATGGGAAAAAATTGAAGTCATGATTTTTATTTAATGGAGAATAAAATGAAATATACTGTTTCTGCTAATGACTTGAAAATGCTAAAATTTATTATAAAAAGAAAAATGTTATTGCATGTTAGGTGTAGAGAGAGATTTATTTATATTTAATATAAAAGAATTTCTTGCAATTAGAATAAAATTAAAACTTTGTTAAGCACATATTTTGATTTCAAATTTTGTACTACAATGATTTTACTGAAGGAAATTTGTTTTAGTTTTTAGAAGTTGAAATTTATTAAATGGTGGATTTACAAGCATATTTTAAGATTAGTTTTATTTTGAAATAGATCGATTTTACTATTCTGTTCGTTTAATTCTATGTAGAGAATTTGAATAATAATATCAAATCTTTTTTTTATTGTATATCATTTTTTTTAAAAATCACGTTGATTATGCACCAATCGCGTTGATTATGCACCGTTAAGCACTAAAGAAGGGAACATTTTATTATCAATTGTTGATGTCAAGTTCTTTTCATCAGAGTAATTTGATGAAAGAGTAACGGGTAGAGAGAATGTCAAGACCCAAGGGTACCCCCTAGATGTAACATGGCGTACTCGACCCCGAAGGGGTCTCATACAAGCCCTTAGCATTTCATAAACATAAGTAATATAAATGATGCGGAATTAAAACATCTAACAATCGAAGTCTTTTCATAAAATTAAAATAGAAGTCTAGACATAGCCTCATTTACCATCTAATACAATCAAATATCAAGAAGGGTCACAGCCCTATACAACAGAGTCTCAAAAGGAAAAGTAGGAGAAACTAGAAGGAATAACTCTTGTCCTCGAACCATGAGGACTCACCAAAGCAAGGAGAGAATCAACCCAAGTTTTCTACCAAAGGAGAGAAAATCTCAACAACTGAGACCTACACTTATAGAAAAATGTAGAAAATATGGGTTAGTACTGTAAGATTCCGGAAAGTTGTAGACTAAACTAGTGATTAACCTAAAACGAGTAGGCTAAGTTAGAGTTTGAAGTTAGATTTAAAGCCTTAAAGATACCTTAAAATTCATGGTTTGGTGTTAGGAGGTCAAGGCCTAAACCCCAAGGACCAACCTTGAGTCCTTGAGGAAAGGACCCTTAGGGTTTCCTTGCAGTGACCCACGAGAGGTTTCCACACCACGTGGATCAACCCACTCCCTGTAAGGGGGCTGTATGGGTGAAGCCCTTGTGGAATCTGCCTAAGGCAGTAGCCACGGGAAGGACCCACGCCTCGTGGATGGGTCCACGCAACGTGGCCTGTCTCCGTAGGTCGAGGCCCCAAAAGTCTAGTCCCAGAAAGGAACCACGGTTGACCAGCACGAGCCATGGTCCCACCTACGGTCCGTGGGTCCCCAGTCGTGGATCACCCCTGAAACTGCCTTTTTGGCAGTTGAGTCTAGGGTTTTTTTGGTAATTTCCTTTTTAATTAATGGTTATGTGGCATCAATTTAAGCTTATTTTAAAGGAAAATATAAGAACTTTTCCCACCTAAAATAACCCATCTAAAGTCATATTCATAAATCCCCAAAACCAAATCAAAACCTCTCCAAAAATTTCTCTCTCTAAAACCTCCATTGAAGAAGAAGAAGAAGAAGTCAAGGTCTAGGGCTCAAGAACTCACCTTTTCTCCCCAAGTTCATGAAGAATCTTCAATTAAGGTATGGTAATTTTGTTTCATGGTTAACGTTTCATCGATGAAGCGATAAAATTCCTAATTTCAAAGTAGATGAAATCTCCAAAAACTTAGGGTTTCTCTTCCAAGCCATGGATTCTTTGTCAAAACGTTTTCATTGATATAGTTATTATATCTTATGAATGAATTGTTGATTATAATAGTTTTTATGAGAAAATCCCCCATGAATCCATGTCTTACCCCTAACCCTAGTTTGTGACTTGTGAATTGGGTGAATTTTAGTAATCATGAAGTTGTGCTTATAGTAGTTTGGTTCATTTAATCATGTCACCATACATATATCATGTAGTAATCCTAGATTCATTGGTTGAATGTTATCTATAGCCTTGAAGGGAAAAATATGAGAATTGACTATATGTGCGAGACTTGTGTGTATACAATTTGATTGCTTTGAGAGTAAAGGAACTACATTATAATCTAATTGTTGTGTTGATTGGATGATTATCCTCATATACACACTTAGGTATGAATAGATTACAATGTGAAAGGTTTTTCACATGCAATGATTCTTAGATTTCAAGACTAGTCTCACCTATTAAATCTAGGAGCTTTAGAATGAGTTTGTTGGATTGAGTGCCAAGATAATATTCTTCCTTAAATATCACTATAAGTTAAGACTTAATATGAAATCAATGGGAATGAATGCTTAGCACTGAGAGGATATGATTATGAGATGGGAGCTTCTACATTAGTTGAGTCCGGCTTCCTAAATGGGTTCCTTTAACACTAGTTGAGTCCGGGTTCCCAAAGTAGTTGTCTCATGAAATGGAAACCTTCTACCATAGTTGAGTCCGGATTTCTAGAGGCAATCTCCTTATCCCATAAATTATGTGCCCACATAGGTGTTTAGATAGTGGATCCACGTAAGCTAAGAGTTTTAGTTCTGCCTTAGGCAAGTAGGACAATCCCTTTTCGGTGTGGGATAGACACCAGATTCCATGATTTGGATCTCATGGTCTATGTCAGTTAAATCTTATCCCACTATGATAAAATGAACTAGAATTTGATTTATGAACTATAATCACTTAATAAGTTTTCGTTAGTGTACGTGGATAGGAGTATGGGCTCTTATTCATACATTGCACAAGGTATGTTTGATGGTTCTTATGGTTTGTTTCCTTTATGATAAGATGATCAATATGTCGAATATGTTTGTACCTTATGCTTTTACACTTGTTTCCATGATGGTTCATAAGCTTGGTAAAATGCATAGTTTCAACTAAAATGTCTCTTTTTAGCATGTTTAATGATTTTTATGCATAGCTACCATACTTGGTGCAATTTTGTACTAACCCATATTTATTCTATATTTTCTATAAAGTGTAGATTGCGGCGTTTGAGGCAATTACTTATAGTTTCAAGCTTGGATAGACTATTCTCCAAAGCTTGTGGTATGTCCTCATCGATCTGAGGAAAAGTGCTATATTGTTGATTCATTTCCATCATTGTACTAGATATTTTCATATTCTCTATTGTAAGGGCTATGACCCTATTATTTTGAGACTTCGATTGTAGTGGATGGCTTAATGAGACTATATCTAGACTTCCGCTTTACTTCTATGAAACTATTCTTAAAGACTTGAAATTGTGTTTTGTTCTTTATTATTCTATACTTATGTAATGATGATATGCTAAGTGGCTTACTTGGGTCCTTTTCGAGATTCCATGTGCCATATTACGTCTAGGGGGTACCCTTGGGTTGTGACAAGTACAAAATTGCACTATGTGTGGAAGTCATGTAATAAAATCCTTAAAACCTACTAAAAGGGACAATTCAGTTAAAACCATGCACTTTATCAATTTTAAGAGTCATCATGTACCATTGTGTAAATACATAAGTCAAACCAACTCATAAGCAACCCTTAAGTTAAACTTGTGCAGTGCATAGACAAGATCCCATAATCCTATCTAATACTAAGTACCGCTTTTAGCATATAATAATCATACATATCATAACTTGTCCTTATCCATAGCCAATACTCATAAACAAGGAAACATTCATATTAATTAACTTGTAACAAGGAAAGCCACTCATAGGAACAAACCATATCATACATGCATAAATTCACATAATTTCATAGCATAATAAAACCACATCATGACCCCTTTCCAAAGCCTACTTGTGCATTGCATAAGTGAAGTCCCATACCTCCACTCACACTAAGTATAACTCCTTGAGAAGTCATAAGTATAGTTCATGTTCATGTTCTTGTCATATTGATATTCTTGTCATATAGGGAAATAGTCTTAACCGACATAGACCATGTGAGCTACATGGAATCCGGTGTCATGTCCCAACCAAAAAGAGATGTCCTACTTGCCTAAGGTAGAACTAAATGTATTAGTTTTTAGGTGGATCCACTAGCTAAAGACATATGTGGGCACATAGTTATGGGATAGGGAGATTGCTTCTAGAAACCCCAAACCTAATGCATTGACGGGGTAGCTTCCATCTTATGAGATTACTTTAGATGACCCGGCCTTTTGAATTGACGGGACGGCCTCTACCTCACATTCCATATCCACTCGGTGCTAAGCTTTACTTTCCCAAATTTAAATATTTTGTATTGAGTTATATTTACACATAGGAAGGAGTATCTTACCCTTCATTCGACACAACTCATAAAATAGTTCAAAGATTCAATTAGGTGAGAATGGACTTTCAACCTTAGAATCGTTAGTGTGTGAGTAAACCTTTCACATCATGATCATCGTGTGTTCATGAGAATAGCCTTTCAATCAACACAACAATACTATCATAGTCATAGATATTTCATTCAAGTCTTGTTTAAGGGTATGGGGAGAATGATCTTTCAACAATACACAAATACACCATAGTCATAGAATTTTTACTTTCTAAGTGAATCACAAGTTCATACACATTTCTCCTAAAAATGTACAAACCCTCATAATTTAACCTTCAAGGACCATGAATCACATTCAACCCAAACATCTAGAATGACTATATTAGATATGGATAATATCATGATTCAATAATCTCAATCAATATATACATAATCAATTGACATACTTCTATAATCAATCAACCCACATCATGAATTCACAATTTATCAATATGGGGGATTCATGGGTTCTTGGGGGAATTTCATCATAAATCAACATTAAATCATCAATTCAATCATAATCCTTCAAAATAAAACCATTGAAAACGTTTTGAAAGAGAAGCCATGACTTAGATTGAAACCCTAACTTTTGGGGAAATTGGAAGCTTTGAGATCAAGTTTTGAAGGGACTATATGGGTGAAAGCTAGCCATAGATGAAAAGCCACCATACATTGATTAAGAATCTCCAAGAAATTTGAGGAAGAAGCCTTGAAATCACCAAACCCTAGCTCCGATTCTACTCTTCCTCTTGTTTGAGTTTTAGAGAGAGAAATATTGTAAGGAAGATGAACTTTTGGTTTGATTTGGGTGTTTGACAAAAATGATTTAGTTTAAGGGAATTTTGACTTTAAAAAAATGTACATAGTACCCCTAAAATACCCAAAACGATTGCATTTTAATTGGACTTAAAAAGGAAAAGACTTAACTAGCCTTCATTAAGTGACCATGCTCAGGTGTAACGAGCCACCTTCACGAGCCGTGGTGAGGATCACGATCTGTGGTCCCACTTCTAAAGTTGGGGCAGTAGCTAGGCACTTGGTGCCACATGCTCACAAGCCCAAGGCATTCCCTTGAGAAGCTCCACGAGCCGTGGTCAAGATCACGAGCCGTGGTCTCTTTCGTGGTCCTTGAGGCAGTAGCTATGCTACTTGAAGCCCCTAGCTTGAATGCCCAAGGCATCTTCACGAGGCGCTCCACAAGCGATGGTCAAGGCCACTGGACATGGTTCCTCATGTGGACATTGAGGCAATGGCTACGCCACTTGGGGGCTTCTCCTCCTTGGCAAAGGCAACTCCACGAGGCCTCCCACGAGCCGTGGTCAAGACCACTGGCCGTGGTGATGGCCGTGGAAGTTGAGGCAGTGTGCCCAAGTTTGGGGGCAGCCTTGGCTTGGCCCCTTTGCCTTGGCACTTTATCCTTAGCGTTGACCCTTGTAACCCTCATTTCAACTCTAGATGGTCTACTAATCTACGGGGAGTCATTTTATGATTTTTAACCCTTTCGTTTAGCTCTAGTTTAGCCTACTATTTTCTTGAGTGTTAGATTATCTTCCCCTTGGGAACATTCGTCCTCGAATGACGATTTAGACACCTTACAGAATTAAAGACTCAAGATTAGCATCCCATAATGCATGCAACATAAAAATAATGCACAACTCAAAGGAGGAAACATCAACTCCATCTCAAGACATAATCAATGCAACACAGGGAAGTAGGAGCTATATCCACAACCCATTATGCACCAAACTCATCATGCTTCATAATTATAGGAGGAACTACCTTCTCTAACTAGAAGCAAGCTCAATACAACATTATAAAGCCAATATGCCAATTCATCAAAAGAATATCTAAGCATGTTCATCAAATCAACTCATGAAGTCAAATACGCAATCATCATACTAAAATGCACAACATCATGAGGAACATATGAATCATGAAAAATCATTTTATACTAAAGCATGAATTCTCACAAGAACGTGCATATCATAAGGAAATCATAAAGAACACATATAGCACACATGACTCCCAAATCACCAAACTTAAGAAAAACTACTTACCTCAAGCTTGGATAGGAGTAGAAGGAAAAATATTGGGATAGCGGGACATCATATCGGCCTCGGCCTCCCATGTAACACCCTCAGCTAAATGATTCCTCCATTAAACCTTCACGGAAGCTATTTCCTTATTTCTTAAACTTTTAACTTGTCGGTATAAAATTTCTACCGGAATCTCTTCATAAGAAAGATTCTCATCAACTTCCAAACCTTATAAAGGAATGATGGATACCGGATCACCAATAAACTTCTTAAGAATAGAAACATTAAATACCAGATGAACCGAAGCCAACTCATTTGGCAAGTCTAACTCATAAGCAACTTTCCCAACACGTTTCAAGATTTGATATGGGTCTACATACCGAGGACTAAATTTCCTCTTGCCAAACCTCATCACACCTTTCACAGTTGAGATTTTCAAATAGACCCAATCCTTAACTTCAAATTCTAGGTCCCTCTTTCTAACATCGGCATAAGACTTTTGACGATTTTGGGCCGTCCTCAACCTCTCTCTAATAAGTTAGACTTTCTCAATGGCCTCATAAACTAGTTCGGGACCAATTAGAGCAATTTAACCTACTTCGAACCTACCAATCAGAGATCTACATCTTCTACCATATAAGGCATCAAAGGGAGCCATGGCAATACTAGAGTGGTAACTATTGTTGTAGGCAAACTCTATTAACGGTAGATGGTCATCCCAATTACCTTTGAAGTCTATAACACATGCCCTCAACATATCCTCTAAGGTTTGGATGGTGTGCTCCGCTTGACCATCCATTTGGGAATGAGAGGTCGTGCTAAGCTTAACCTTAATACCAAGCCCTTTTTGGAATGCCTTCCAAAAGTGTGAGGTAAATTGAATACCCCGATTCGAAATGATAGATAAAAGAACTCCATGCAACTTCACTATCTCCTTGATATACAATTTGCAATAGTCTTCCGCCAAAAATGAAACTTTGACGGTAATAAAGTAGGCGGATTTTATCATTCTATCCACAATGACCCATATAGAATCATATTGCCTTCGAGTATGAGGCAAACCCACAACAAAGTCCATATTAAACATCCTCCCACTTCCAAGTGGGAATATCTATATTTTGAGACAATCCTCCCTACCTTTGGTGCTCGGCCTTAACTTGTTGACAATTTGAATATTTGGCTACAAAACCCTCTATATACTTCTTCATACCATTCCACCAATAGACATCACATAGGTCACTATTCATCTTGGTGGCTCCCGAATGAATAGAATACCGTGAACCATGAACCTATTATAGAATTTGCTCTCTCAAGCCATCAACATCCGGAACACATAACCAACCTTGGTACCTAAGCACCCCATCTCCCCCTTGGGAGAAAGCCTCAACAGACTTGTTGAGTACCGATTCTTTCAACTCAACTAACATGGGTTCAAGGTCTTGCTTGGACTTCATGTCCATTACAAAGGATGATTCGGAACCATTATGGACCATGACACCACCCTTGGTAGAGTCCACTAGTGGACACCTAACCGGGCCAACCTATGTACATCACGAACTAACTTCTTCTTCTCATCCTCCACATGGGCAACACTATCCATAGACAATCAACTTAGGGCATCGAGAACTACATTGGCTTTGCTGGGGTGCTAAAGGACACTGATGTCATGATCCTTCAAAAGTTCTAACCACCTTCTTTGTCGGAGATTCAAGTCTTTTTTGCTAAACACATATTGGAGACTCATGTGATCGGTGAACACATAAACATGCACCCCATAAAGATAGTGTCTCCATATTTTCAAAGTGAATACTAACGCCGCTAATTCGAGATCATGGGTTGGATAATTCTTTTCATGGATCTTGAATTGCCTTGAAGCATAGGCAATCACTTTACCATGTTGCATAAGCACACATCCTAAACCTACTCTAGAGACGTTACAATAAACAACGAAACCATTGGTACCCTCCATAGGGTCAACACCGGAGCAAAAGTAAGTCTATCTTTCAACTCTTGGAAGCTTTTCTCACAAACCTTCGACCACACAAACTGGCCCTTCTTTTGAGTCAAAGCCGTCAACGGAGAAGCAATGGAGGAAAAACCCTCGACAAACCTCCTATAGTAACTTGCCAAACCCAAAAAACATCTAATATCGGTAGGAGTTAGAAGTCTAGGCCAACCCTTGACCACATCCATCTTCTTAGGATCTACCTCAATACCCTTGCTCGACACAATATGACTAAGGAAGGATACGGACCTTAGCCAAAACTCGCACTTACTAAACTTTGCATACAATTGGTGGTCCTTAAGGACTTGCAATACAATCCTCAAATGGTCCATGTGTTCATTTTCACTCCTTGAATACATCAAAATATCATCGATAAACACGATCACAAACATATCATGGTCGTGTCTAAACACCCTATTCATTAGGTCCATAAATTCCGCCGAGGCATTTGTCAACCCAAACGACATAACCACAAATTCATAGTGACCAAACCGGGTCCTAAAAGGTTGTCTTGGCAATGTCAACCCCTCTCACCCTAAGTTGATGGTAACGGGAATAAAGATCAATTTTAGAGAAATAGTTAGCCCCTTGAAGTTGATCAAACAAGTCATCAATTCTTGGGAGGGGATATTTATTCTTTATAGTCACTTTGTTTATTTGATGATAATCAATGCACATTCTAAGGGACCCATCCTTCTTTCTAACAAAGAACACCGGAGCACCCCATGGGGAGATACTCGGTTGAATAAAGCCTTTGTCTAACAAATCCTTTAGTTGCTCCTTCAACTCTTTCAACTCGGCCAGAGCCATTCTATAAGGAGGAATGGAGATAGGTTGCGTATCTGGTAAAAGATCAATGCCAAAGTCTATTTCCCCCTCGGGAAGAATACCAGGCAAATAATCGAGAAAAACTTCTGAAAAATCATTCACTACCGAAACCGACTCTAGAGAAGGGGTTTCATACTCAACATCCATAACCCTAACAAGATGGTAAATACCCCCTTTAGAGATCATTTTCCTAGCTTTGAGACAAGAGACAATTTGACCTCTAGGGATAAAATTTCCCCCCTTCCACTCTAGAATAGACTAATTTGGGAATTGAAACTTTACTACTCGAATCCTACAATCAATAGAGGCATAACATGCATGCAACCAATCCATACCCATAATCACATCAAAATCTAACACGTCTAACTCTACCAAATCAACCAAGGTAACTTTATGGGACAAAGAAATAGGACAACTCCTATAGACTCTTTTTGTCACTACCGAGTCACCAACCGGGGTAGAAACTGGAAAAGGCTCTATTAACATTTTGGGGAGTATTTCAAATATCATGGCCACAAAAGGTGTAACAAAGGACAAAGTGGCTTTGGAATCTAACAATGTATATAAATCAATAGAGAAGACTTGTAACATACCAGTCACCACATCCGGGGAGATCTCTTGGTCACCTAGGGATTGAAGAGCATAGAAGTTGTTTTTCTTGGGAGCATCTGAATTTGAACCGCTAGGAGAAGTTTGCTTATCTTCTCTCCCCTTGGCCACAAGTGTTGGGCAATTCTTAAATTGATGCCCACTCTTACCATAACCATGGCAAACACCCATGCCGCATTATATTTACCATCATGTTTCTTACCATGCTTAACACATGTAGTCCTCACCATAGAAGATCCACCACTATTGCCTCTTTGAGGCTTAGGGTTAGAGACTCTATCTTTCTTGACCATTGGAGCATTAGAGAAGCCTTGGTTGTAGAACCTCCTCTTGAACCTTGGTCTATCTTGACCCTCAAATTTACCCTTGGAAGAATTCCCCTCATCGGACCTTGCTCTCTTCACCACCCTATTTGCTTGCTTGAGCTTTTGTTCCTCAATTTGTTCGTCATGCACCATGAGATGGGAAATATTCAAACGTAAGATTAGCATTGCCGAACGACATTCATTGACTACTAAGTCGGATATCCCCATCAAAAATTTGTTCATCTTGGCCCTCGAATCCTCTACTAAGGTTGGAGAATACTTGGACAATTGAGTAAATTTGAGGGCTTATTCCTTCCCACTCAAACCCCCTTGTCGAAGATTTATGAACTCTTGTATTTTTCATTCCCTCAACTCTTGGGGAAAGAACCTATCAAGAAAGACCGACTTGAAAAATTCTTAATCTACTGGGCCCGCTCCTACGGGTCTCTCACCCTTCTATTGCTCATACCATACTTGAGCCACATCCTTCAATTGATAGGCAAATAGTTCCACCTTTTGTTGTGGAGACACTCTAATAGCATCAAGCACTTTATAGATCTCATCAATAAACCCTTGTGGGTCTTCTTCCACTTTGGACCCATGGAAAACGAGAGGATTCATCCTAGTAAAGTCCTTTATCCTTTAAGTAGTCGTACTCACATTGGGGTTCACACGAGGCCCAACATCTCTGTTGGCTTGGGCCATCATAGCTTGAGCCAATGTTAGTAAGCCGGACCTAACCTCCACATCCGTAATAGCCGGAGGATTAGTCGGGGCTTGGTTATCTTTAGGAGCTTGGGGAAGAACTCCCTCATTCTCATTCTCCTCTTCCAGCCTTCTTGTGTTCGCCCTTCTTGTATTTATATCCTATAGACACAAGAGAAGGGTTAGGAAAAAGATTTCATAGAGTTAAAACTCTAAGGCACGAATAAAGAGTAATGAAAGAACTGGAATTTTCTAAGCATCTTATAGCCTCTCATTCATAAATGTGGCGCGCTTCACACTTATGAACAAGACTCTATTAGACGTGGTTTATGAGACATCATCCTAGAATCATTCTAAACCTTATGCTCTGATTACCAAGTTTGTCACAACCCAGGGGTACCCCCTAAATCTAACACAGCGTACTCAACCCCAAAGAGGTTTCATACAAGCCCTTAGTATATCATAAACATAAGTAATAGAATTGATGCGGAATTAAAACTCCTTACAATCGAAGTCTTTTCATAAAATCAAAATAGAAGTCTAGACATTGTCTCATCTACCATCTAATACAATCGAATACCAAGAAGGGTCACAGCCCATATACAACATAGTCTGAAAAGGAAATGTAGGAGAAACTAGAAGGAATAACTCTTGTCCTCGAATCATGAGGACTCACCAAAGCAAGGAGAGAATCAATCCAAGCTTTCTACCAAAGGAGAGAAAATCTCAACAACCGGGACCTACACTTATAGAAAAGTGTAGAAAATATGGGTTAGTACAAAATTTCACCAAGTATGGAAACCATGCAATAAAATCCTTAAAACATGCTAGAAGGGTAAATTTAGTTGAAACCATGCATTTTATCATTTTTAAGAGTCATCATGTACCATAGTGTAAATACATAAGTCAAACCAACTCATAAGCAACCCTTAAGCTAAACTTGTGCAATGCATAGACAAGATCCCATAATCCTATCTAATACTAAGTACCACTTTTAGGATACAATAATCATACATATCATAACCTGTCCTCATCCATAGCCAATACTCATAAACAAGGAAACATTCATAATCATAAACTTGTAACAAGGAAAGCCACTCATAGGAACAATCCATATCATACATGCATAAATTCACATATTTTCATAGCATAATAAAACTACACCATGACCCCTTTCCAAAGCCTACTTGTGCATTGCATAAGTGAAGTCCCATATCTCGACTCACATTAAGTAGAACTCTTTAAGAAGTCATAAGTATAGTTGATATTCAAGTTCTTGGCATATTCATATTCTTGTCATGTAGGGAAATATCCTTAAGCGACATAGACCATGTGAGCTACATGGAATCCCGTGTTACGTCTCACACCAAAAAGAGATGTCCTACTTGCCTAAGATAGAACTAAATGTATTAGCTTTTACGTGCATCCACTAGCTAAAGACCTATGTGGGCACATAGTTATGGGATAGGGAGATTGCTTCTAGAAATCCCGAACATATTGTATTAACGGGGGAGCTTCCATCTCATGAGATACTTTAGATGACCCGACCTTTTGTATTGACAGGAGGGCCTCTATCTCACATTCCATATACACTTGGTGCTAAGCATTACTTTTCCAAATTTACATATTTAGTGTTGAATTATATTTACATGAAGGAAGGAGTATCTTACCCTTCATTCAACACAACTCATAAAATAGCTCATAGATTCAATTAGGAGAGAATGGACTTCCAACCTTAGAATCATTAGTATGTGAGTAAACCTTTCCTTCATGATCATAGTGTGTTCATGAGAATAGCCTTTCAATCAACACAACAATACTATCATTGTCATCGACATTTCATGCATAGTCTTGTGTAAGGGTATAGGGAGAATGATCTTTCAACGATATCACAATTACACTATAGTCATAAAATCTTTACTTTCTAAGTGAATCACAAGCTCATACACAATTCTCCTAAACATGTACAAACCCTCTTAATTTGCCCTTCAAGGACCATGAATCACATTCAACCCAAACATCTATAATTACTACAATAGATATGGAGAATATCATGATTCAATAATCTCAATCAATATATACATAATCAATTGACATACTTCTATAATCAATCAACCCATATCATAAATTCACAATTTAGCAATATGGGGGATTCATGGGTTCTTGGGGGAATTTCATCATAAATCAACATTAAATCATCAATTCAATCATAATCCTTCATAATTAAACCATTAAAAATGTTTTGAAAGAGAACCCATGTCTTAGATTGAAACCCTAACTTTTGGGGAAATTAGAAGCTCTGAAATCAAGTTTTGAAGGGATTCTATCGGTGAAAGCTACCAATAGATGAAAATACACCATACCTTGATTGAGAATCTCCAAGAAATTTGAGGAATAAGCCTTGAAATCACCAAACCCTAGCTCCAATTCCACTCTTCCTCTTCTTTGAGTTTTAGAGAGAGAAATATTGTAAGGAAGATGAACTTTTGGTTTGATTTGTGTGTTTGATAAAAATGACTTAGTTTATTGAATTTTGACTTAAAAAAAACTTATATAGTACCCTTAGAAATACCCAAAATTACCCCAGTTTAATTGGACTTAAAAAGGAAAAGTCTTAACTAGCCTTCATTAAGTGACCACGCCCAGGTGTCATGAGCCACCTTTACGAGTAGTAGTTTGGACCACGATCCGTTGTCCCACTCGTGAAGTTGGGGCAGTAGCTAGGCAATTGGTGCCACAAGCTCATAAGCCTAAGGCATTCCCACGAGGAGCTCTACCAGCCATGGTCAAGACCACGAGTCGTGGTTCCTCTCCTGGTCCTTGAGGCAGTAGCTATGCTAATTGAAGCCCCTAGCTCGAATGCCCAAGGCTCTTCAAAAGGGGCTCCATGAGCCGTGGTCAAGACCACTGGCAATGGTCCCTCTCATGAACTTTGAGGCAATGGCTACGCCACTTGGGGGCTTATCCTACTTGGCCAAGGCAACTTCACGAGGCCTCCTACGAGCCGTCATCAAGACCACTAGTCATGGTGATGGTCGTGGATGTTGAGGCATTGTGCCCAAGTTTGGGGGACCCCTTGGCCTTTGGTCTCGGCCTTGCCCATTTTCCTTTGTACTTGCTCCTTACCCTTGACCCTTGTAACCCTCATTACAACTCTAGATGGTCTACTAATCTACGGGGAGTCATTTTATGATTTTTAACCCTATCGTTTAGCTCTAGTTTAGTCTACTATTTTCCAGAGTGTTACAGAGAAACAATTGAAAAATGGGTTAAACATTTAATTTCACTAAAACATGAGTTTCTTTAGTATAACCATAACCTATTTGTACAAAAAAATAGACATAGACCAAACCTAATAAAGTTTTGAATATTTTGAAAAGGACTAAAACCAGTAAGTGTATATTTAATAGATCAAACTTGATAACATTTGGTACAATTAAAAGATTAAATCCATGTAAATGTATGGTTAAATGACTATTTTAGGCCTACTACAATAATTCAGGGACCATTTATGAAATTTTATGTTCATAATTTCAAGTGACAATTTACAAAAAGAATAATACAAGTGTTTCACAGGAAATATAAAGAGTTTATTCGTTAATTGGGGTGGGAAAAAATTCAAACCAATGAATTTAGTCAATTTAGTAAAAATAAAAAATTTAGTTCATCAATTTTCTTAATGTCACAACCCGAATCAACACCCTGGACGTGGCCGGCACTCGAGAACCATTGCTAGCTGACTGCAAACAGAAGACTAACTCAAGCATACATATTTTTAAAACTGGATAAAAATTCATTGAACTTAATTACAAATCTTTAACTCAAATGAATAACTATGAGTGAAAATAATATACTCCACTCGCTATAAAATAGGCAACTTAAGTCTTAAAAACATTTAACAAAATAAATGAACAGACTTTTGAAACTCTATTGTCTATCTATGAAGCCTCTAACTGACAAAGATGGAAGTCGAGACAAGACCCATGAAGTCCTAACAACTGATATAACTGGAAGTACAAGTAGAACCCTTCAGAAGCAAGGAGGCTCACCATAGCTCACTCGAACTGCATGCGGTATCAATGAAGCACCTATTGATTATATTGAATACTTGTATCTGCATTACAAATGGCTCAGTACATAGAATGTATGAGCATGTAAGGGGAATTATAAAGAATAACATAAACTTGAACTGCTGGGATAGCACCATACTTACTTTACTTAACTCACCTCAACTTAAAGAAACATAGTTCAACTCAATGATAAGATATTCAACTCAGTGAAATAAGGCACAACTCAATAATAACATACTCGACTCTCGGTACTCAACTCTAGATAAAGCAACAATAAAAGATGCAATAAATGGAAAGCTCTTAAAATAGTACATAGCAACGTATTTTATTAGAACATGCAATGCAACTCTGTTTGTATGAAAGAATACAAAATAAACTTTGTGTATACAAGATAACAAAATCTCTCTCTGTATATAAGAATACAAAATATCTCCGTGGGAGTTTCTCTAACCGACAACAATCTTTATTAGCTTAAGTGATGGTACATCATTTTGCCTCATGCTGCCAGGGCCATTGATACGCTCAAATTACACCTCCCTAAAGAAGTATAAGCGATCGTTATCAAGTAAAGAACCCAACTTGTAGGTTGGGGTCGATCCCACGAGGAAAATGGTTTAGACTTTACTTTAACCAACAATTATATTCAATTAACCAAAGTACTTCCAGAAACAAAGAAATAAAAAAAAGGGGGGATTTGTTGAACAAATTGTAAGAATTCAGTAAGTAATCACTAATCAAAAGTCAATTTCGGTTGTTATCAAGATGAGAAAATTAACTAGGGTAAACGTGTTCCCCACAAGCTCATAACGCAGTAATCCGTGTAATCGCAATCCTTTCCTAGTGTGTTACATGCAAAGTGATAAGTTAGGTATCTCTAAATCCTTGATCCGGCATCTAGAGAGTTTCACCCCGCACCTTGATCTGGCTACGTGTATAATTTACTAACCCTTACCTTTACCTCATATTAGACATCATAATCGATGTTTGGCTTAGTTATTACTTCGCACCAATCGACACTAGCTTATTAGATAGTATCACACTAAATCTATGTTGATAATTCTTTTCTTGTT
>JAJOOB010022689.1:0-34559 GCA_029582485.1 Solanum tarapatanum | reverse complement strand
AATAATAGTTATCATTCTAGCATCGGGATGGCACCTTATGAGGCTTTGTATGGGCGAAAATGTAGATCCCCCGTTGGATGGTTCGAGGTAGGTAAGTTAGGGTTGATTGGACCTGACCTAGTACATTAAATAGTGGAACATACTAAGCTCATTCGGGAGAGGTTGCTAATAGCTCAATGCCGATAGAAGTCATACTCTGATGTGTGACGAAGGGACTTAGAGTTTTGTGTCGATGACTGGGTATTCTTAAAAGTCTCGCTTATGAAAGGTGTTATGAGATTTGGCAAGAAAGGCAAGCTTAGTCCAAGATTCATTAGGCCATACCGGATCTTTCGGAGGGTAGGACAAGTGGCTTATAAGTTAGAATTACCTTCGGGGCTAGAATATGTTCATCCAATTTTCCATGTATTAATGTTACGGAAGTGCGTAGGAGACCTTTATCGGGCTGTGCCAGTTCAAGATGTTCAGATCACAGAGGATTTGTCTTACGAGGAAACTCCAGTTGCCATATTAGATCGACAGGTTCGTAAATTGAGGACCAAGGAGGTGGCTTCGGTTAAAGTATTGTGGAGAAACAAGAATAGAGAAGAGGTGACCTGGAAGCTGAGGATGGCATGAGGTCCAAATATCCTCACTTGTTTCATACCCCAAGGTGATAGCATATCAGTTTATATTAGTGAAGTAAGGTAAGATACCTATCTAATTTTTTTATATTATTGCTTATTATCATGGTTGTGTTCGTTGTATTTTTGCTCGCACTGTTATTGCGGAGCTATAGTGCTTAGCTATTTATGCCGTCCTATGAGACGCCTAGGTTAGAATTTCTGCATTTCAGGTTCTGGATAGTCACATTCACAAAGGATACTTTGCCTATACTTTGTCAACTCCTAGGGACATAATCGTGTGACCCAGATTTTTCATTCGAGGACAAATGTTTCTAAGGGGGGAATGATGTAACACCCCGACTTTCCAAAACGTCTAAATTGACTCGTACCTTCGTGGAAAGACAAAGAGGGTGAGTAATACATTAAAAATGATGTGAAATGTCATATTTTAAGTGTTCAAGGGTTGTATTTCAAGTTTTGAAGTAAGGTAAGTCACAAAATAAAAGTTGGCGAAAGTTATCGTAAGTTCCTTTTTAAAGATTTCTCTGAAATTTGGGTCAAATTTTTTGGAAATCTTCTCCCAATCCACAAAGATTTATGGGGCCCACAAACCATTAAATAAAAGTTCTACGAGTCTAGTTTCCAACGCAACAAACGGTTTGTTCCTACGACTTCATAATAGAGAGATATTTACATTTTCGCGAGACTGTGCAAGCAGGCACATGAGGTGGGTCCCCTAAGTTGGTGGAAGCTTATAAGATAGCATCTTCTTCATTTTTATTCATTCAAACTCGTAAGAAACCCATGAAAATCATAGAAATTCTCCTCAAATCATCCTTGTGTGTTCACAATCTCTTCTTGGCTCCTTATAAAAAATTTCCCTACTTCGCGAGCTCGTCATTTTGGTATAGTTTTCATGGTGAATTGATCGGTGTAGCTCCGTAGAGGCTGTGGCAGCAGATTTTTTTCAATGGTTTGATTTTATTTAAGTGTTTTGGGTGTGTAAAGAAAGGTACGAACCATCTTTTATTAGTTTATGGATACCTTAGGTCTTGGATAGTAATTAACAATAGGAATCCATATAGATTGTCGTAGTAATTCTTGTCCTTAATTACTGATTGATTTTACCTTTTTTTTTAAATATTGTAGTGGTATGGACAGAGGTATTTTCAGCATAAATTATAAAGGAAAAGGTATGTTAAGGCTAAGGCTATTCCCTTGGTTCGGCATATTTCCTTAGAGCTTGGGAGTGATATAGTAGGATAGTTAATGTTTGTGATCTTGTAGATGTAATTGTGAATGGTTGGCTGATTGAGTGGTTATAAACCCTCATTATAGGGACTCATAATCTGTTAAGAATGACCCTGAGTTAGGAACGACTTGGAAACTCTCTCTCTCTCTCTCTATATATATTGTTTATAGCTAAATTGCTCACCTTTAGCTTATTCAATTGTTTGTTGTTGCCCTTGGAGCTATTGTGGTTAGATGTTGAGCTATGAACAACCCATGGGGGCTATTATGTTGTCTAATAGGACTATGTTATTGCCTAAGAGGTCTATGTGTTGCCCACAGGGCTATATTAATGCCAAAGAGTGTTATGTGTTGCCTAAAGGGCTATTTTGACGCCAAAGAGGGCTATGTGTTGCCTACAGGGCAATGCGATGCAAAAGAGGGGTACGTGCAGCCCATAAAGCTATGATGTTGCCTAAGAGGGCTATGCGCTGCCTACGGGGCAATATCGCTGCCAAAAAGGGCTATGTGACTTGTTACAAAGACAAGGGGCTACCGATAGGGTTATGTAGATTGATTTGGCACCTTCTTGGCTTATGGGGGCCTAGGTAGGTGGTATGTTATTTGTACCTACCGAGCTTATGGGGGCTTCGTTAGGTTGCTGTTTGATCATTATTGTATTTTTTAGATTCAGTAGTGGGTTAGCATGCTTATCTAAATTTGATTTCCTAACCTGATTGCTTTTAGTATATTATGATACTTACTCATTTAGTCTATAGCCTTTCATACTCTGTACATTATTTTTTACTGATGACCCATTGCCTGGGGACGCTGCATTCATGTATGCAGGACTCGACATATGACCTAGTAGACCTACTCAGCAGTAGGATTGATTTCTATCTGGTTGGCTAGCCCCTTTCCTCCGGAGCTGCCAGAGTTGGGAGGTTTGTTAGCTTTTGTTGTATATATTTTTATGGGTAGGCTGCGCCCCTGTCCCGCCAATATTTACTACTCTTAGAGGCTTGCAGACTAGTGTGTGGGGTGTACATCTACGTTATGGCCATGCTAGCCTAGTTTTTTGGTTTGCTGATGCTTGTTTGTTGTTTAATGTATTGTATTGATATATACCTGCTTTCAGTTTCGCTATAGTGATCATAGTGTCCTTGACGGCCCAATCAAGACTTTTGTGCTAGTTGGCTATTTCTTTATATGAACTCTTGGGAGTAGCTGTTTCTTTTATAGATTTGTTGATAGGGGCCTTGCCGGCCGAGGGCTTAATTTTAAGCCGAGATATACTTGTTTGTTTTCTTGATTGCGTGTGGCTGCCATTCACTAGTAGCGAATGGTTCAGCAGGGTCGGCTCGAGCCTGAGTTCTGGCATTAGAAGCCAGTTTCCCCCTTGAGTTTTGGGGCGTGACATTAGAAATCTTTCATACAAGCAAAGCGGAAGTCTAGACATAGTCTAATTTAGCCATCTATTAAAATTGAAGTCTCAAAAATAGGGTCACAACCCTTACAATAGGAAATCCAAAAATCTAGTACAATAAAAGGAATGGAACAACAATATAGCACTTGTCCTTTGATCCATAAGGACAAACCACAAGCTTTGGAGAATAGTCACTCCAAACTTTAAACTAGAAGAAATCACCTCAAACGCCGGAACCAAGACTTTGTCGAAAAATTTAGAAGAAATATAAGTTAGCACAAAAATGCACTAAGTATGGCTATGCATGGAAACCTTTAAAGATGCTAAAAAGGGACATTTTACTTGAAAACGATGCATTTTACCAAATTAAGAATCATCATGAAGATAAGTGAAAAAGCATAAGGTACAAGCATACTCAACATAGTGATCATCATATCATAATGGAAACAAACCATAAGTACCTTCAAAGTGTCCTTGTGCAATGTATGAATAAGATCCCATACTCCCATCCATACTAAGGAAAGCTTATTAAATGACTATAGTTCATAACTCCAATTCTAGTCTATACTGTCATAGTGGGATTGACTTTAACCGACATAGACCATGAGAGCTTAATCATGGAATCTGGTGTCTACCCCACACTGAAAAGGGGTGTCCTACTTGCCTAAGGTAGAACTATTATTTTAGCCTAGGTGGATCCACTAACTAAAGAACTATATGGGCACATAGTTACGGGATTATGAGATTGCTTCTCGAAACTCGACCTCTACTAATGTAAGGGCTTCCATCCCAAGATATTGTTCCTAGAAACCCGGCCTCTACTATCGTGAGGGCTTCCATCTCATAAAACTATCCACTCGGTGCTAAGCATAATTCCCATTGAGTTTATATTAAGTCTTGACTTAAAATGATAATTATGGAAGAGTGTCTTGACACTCAATCCAACAACTCATGCTAAAGCTCCTAGATTCATTATGAGAGACTAGTCTTCCACCCTTGGAATCACTAGATGTGACAAGCCTTTCACATTGTATGACATTCATACCTAAGTGTGCAAATGAGGATAATCATTAATCAACACAACAATTAGATTATAATATACAAACTTTACTCTCAAAGCAATCCAATTGTATACACACAAGTCTCATACATATAGCTAGTTCTTATGTTTTTCCCTTCAAGGGCTATAGATCATATTCCACCAATAAATCTAGAATCACTACATTAGATATATATGGTAGCATGAATCAAATAACTAAACTACTACAAGTACTATTTCATAGTTACTACAATTCACCCAAATCATAAACCATAAATTAGGGTTATGGGGAATTGATGGATTCATGGGAGATTTTATCATAAAACCACCATAAAACAGTAATTCAATTATAATATAAGACAAATAAATCATTGAAATCATTTTTAGGAGGAATCCATGACTTGGAGTAAGAACCTTAGGTTTTGGAGACTTTTCTACTTTGAAATTGAGAGTTTGTGGACTTCATGGATGAAAAGCTAACCATGTATCAAAACTACCATACCTTAGATGAAGATTATTCATGAATTTGAATGGAAAAGATGAGTTCTTGAGCCCTAGAACTTGACTTCTTCTTCTTCTTCAATGGAGGTTTTAGAGAGAGAATATTTGGAGAGGTTTTGATTTGTTTTGGGGATTTATGAATTATGATTTTAAATGGGTTAATTCTGGTGAGAAAAATACTTATATGGTTGTTTAAAATAGGCCTAAAATGACACCACTTAACCATTAAATAAAAATGAATTTACCAAAGGACCCCTAGACTCAACTACCAAAAGGCAGTTACAGGTGTGATCCACGACTGGGGACTCATGGACCGTGGGTGGGACCGCGGTCCGTGCTGGTGAACCGTTGGTCAAGGTTCTAAGGCTTTTTTTGGGGGGCCTTGACCCACGACCCCCACCTATGGGGTGTGGGTGGACCTACGGGGGTAGGTGCCCTTCATGGGTCACTGCCCAGACATCTTTCCAAGCCTTTTCCTCAAGGACCCATGGTTGGTCGTTGGGGTTTAGGCCTTTACATCCTAACATGTCAGCATGAATTTTAAGGTACGGGGATGTATTTTTAAGGTTCTAATTCTAATGTCAAGCTTTAACTTAGCATACTAGTTTTAGGTTAGACACTAGATTAGCTTACAAGTTTCCGGAATGTTACAAGTGTTGTATTTCTTGGGATGATTTTAGTTTACAATGAAAATAGTCATATAACTAGGGGTCATCCTCATTTTGAGTTCCAGCAATTTGATACGAAGCTTGCATTTGGCCTCCAACATTCTTCTTGTTAGTTGAAGAATTTATGTGTCTAGCGGAGCAAAACTTTCAATTCATCTCATTCATAGTGCGAAATCGATCACCTTCATCCACAAATCTAACAAATCGACAACCCCATTTGGTGCCATATTTCTCTATCTATTACAACCTTAACTCCATGGATTGAGGAATAGTTGGCCCTGAATATCTTCTGAAACATGTAATCTGTGAAATCAGCTGCCAAGTCACCTACAAACATATAGTATATTTAGTAGTATTATCTGAATGTTTTTTACTCGAATGATCAAGTCCTGCCCAGCTGAGCCTAAATTTCATGTTAAAAGGTAAACAAATACTTACCTTTATTATGATTTAGTGAGGGAAAATGGAGTGCTCTGGAGTTTGAACTTATAGCCAATGTAGCATATAGTTGCAATTACTAATTTTCTTGATTTTTTCTTTATGTATTAGTTTGAGGATGAAACTAAGTCATTCTTAACTTTATGAGAAGTCAGTTATGAGCCAAGACTTTTTAATCACAAGCAATTACCAACAAGAATTTTTTTAATAACAAGTGACTATTTTGTGTAAGTACAAAGCTATAGAAGATTACATGTTTTAAGATAAATAATCTTTTATGTTTCTTAGTGCAATTTGATTATTTTTTCTTTGTTTAAAATTGCATTTCATTCATTTTGTGTATCCAAAAAGTCACGGGTCATTTCAGTGAGCTGTACAATAAGACTCCTTATCAAATAATTATATACTCCATATTATCTTATCTTAAGATGAGTTAAATGAAATACCATGAATAATGTCTTTAGATAAATACTATAAGTTTTAACTAGTGGTGTATCAATCATAAAACACATTTATGTTTTGTGCATCTAATTATAACAAGTTGTATTGATCTTAGTATTTTTCTTACTCTTTATCTTTTTTAATCTAGCTTTTATGTACTTTTCAAGGTTATGGCTCCTAGTAAGCAATGGATGCAACTAGTTGACCATCGAGTCGATGAAACCTATTTAGTAGGTGTGAAAAAGTTTTTGGATTATGCTTTTCAAAGGGCAGGAGAAGAATATGAAATATGATGTCCATGTGTCAAATGTTACAATACAACTTTAGGAACTCGTAAAACGGTTGAGACACATTTGCAAGTATATGGAATAATTAAGAATTATACTTTTTGGTATTGTAACACCTCAGAAAAACAGACTTGGACGTTTTAGAGGAAACAGGTGAACCATGGAGAGGTATACGGGCCGTGGTCCCAACGACGGACCATCAGTGACTTCGTGGTTGGCCTCCGTCAGCTTTTAAGTTGGGATCATTTTTGGTCTTTTCCCCGATGCATTAGGAATTTAAGGTACATCATTTTACGCCTAAACTACGTCGTTTTACTCAATTTAAGCCTAATAATCTAGTCAGAACCTAACTAAAACCTTATTCTCCAAAAATCATTCAAACTTAGAGCAAGAAGAGGAGAAAGAAGCGCCAGTTTTCCCAAGAACAGGCATAAAGTTTTCTTCATGTTTCAGCCCCGAAATCAAAGGATTTCTCCGTGAATTTCATCACCTGGTATGTGGGATTTCACTAGTGGGTTCCTTTCATCCACTAGGTCCCTAGAATTCAGTCAGATCCTTGACTCTCTATATCTTGTTTAGACCTAGGGTGTCTAAAATCTTGGAGAATTGTTATGATTTCAGTTGCTATAGTATTCATAATTTAATTATCATGTTTTCTTGGAAAGTTTGCTTAATTCCTTGGAAAGTTGTGTAGATTGTCTTAGTTCATGAAATGCAATTGCAAGGTCAGTAAAATAGATAATCATGCTTCAGTTTTCGAATTTCACATTATCAGTATATAAATGTTGCATTCTCAGATTTGCCTGTCAGTATTTTGAGTTATTTAGTATTTCAGTATTTCAATCATAATATGTCATATACATATTCAGTTGGGAGTAGACTTAACACCAAGTTGGACTAGGGTTCAGCGTACCCTTATAGTCCCAAAACTACGTGCCCCTGTAGGAGTATAAGTCTCCTCTGTGGGTATGAGATTTAGTGATCACGCCAGTCATGCCTGTATACCCCTGGAAAGGTATATTAGTTCCTCTCTATGAGGCGTATACATCGGATTCCATATTTAGTCACGTGGTTTTATGTCAGTTAATAGTAGCTCCCAAAGTCAGACTCTTAGTGCATTGACCAGGTTTTCAGTTATACTTTAGTATCCAGTTCAACATGTTATTTTCATGATTAGTACTTGGTCGTTTTGATTGATTCGGGTAATACATTGTTTTTTATTACTCCATATGTGGCTATGATATTTGATATTTGTGCTGATATTCATTTTGAACCATTTTCAATCTCTACACTTGTCTGTGAATCGATTGTTACTAAACGAGTCTCTAGAAGTTGCCTTGTTTCTGTTTCTCATAGAGTCACTCTTGTTGATTTGGTCGATCTTGATATGATAGACTTTGACGTCATTTTTGGGATAGATTAGCTTAACTATTGTTATGCTTCCATAAATTGTAGGACTTGATTTGTCACATTCAAGGTTATGAACGAATCAATTTTAGAATGAAAAGAGAGAAATTCAGCACATAAGGGCCAGTTTATATCTTGCCTAAAGGCAGGAAAATGATTTCTAAGTGTTGCATGTGTCATGTTTTTTGGGCTAAGGATACAAATTCCATAATTCCTACTCTTGAGTCAGTTTCGATTGTAAATAAGTATCCAAAAGTGTTCCTCGATGAGGTATTCCTCCCGAAAGGGAAATAGTCTTCGGTATTGACCTACTCCTAGATATGCAGCCTATATCCATTTCTCCTTATCATATGGCTTCAACAAAACATAAAGAATTAAAGGATCAATTGAAAGACTTGTTTGATAAGGGTTTTATTAGATCGAGTATCTCTCCGTGGGGTACTTCGGTGTTGTTTGTTTGGAAGAAGTATTGTTCACTTCGAATGTGTATCTGTTATTGATAATTGAATAAGGTCACTATAGAGAATAATTATCATATTCAAAGGATTGATGATTTGTTTGATCAACTCCAAGGGGTGAGTTTCTTCTCAAAGCTTGTTCTTTGATTGGGGTATCACAATTTGAGGATAAAAGAAAGTGACTATGTGTTTGAAATATGGTTTTTGAACATAGTATGGTCACTATGTGTTTTTGGTGATGTCGTTTTGTTTGACAAATTCCCGGGCGACTTTCATGTACATAATGAATAGAGTGTTCAAAGAATATCATAACATATTCATGATTTTGTGAATTGATGATATTTTGATTTACTCACGAAGTTATCCTTAGCATGTTGAGCATTTAAGGAGACTTTTGAAAATCCTCAATTTCTTTCTATGTTTAGAAAATGTGAACTTTGGTTGAGATCCGTTGCTTTCATTTGCAATATATTCTCTAGTGAGAATACTCAAGTCGATCCTAAAAAGATTGAGGTAGTTAAGAATTTACCTAGACCTATGTCTGCTTCAGATACCTGAAGTTTCTTGGGTTTGGCTAGTTATTATAGAAGGTTTATGGAAAGATTCTCCTCTATTTCTTTGCCTTTGACAACATTGACTCAAAGGAAGGGGAAATTTTTATGGTCAGAAGCTTGTTATATGAGTTTCCAAGAATTAAATGAGAGACTCACTTGAACCCCTATATTGACATTACAGAAAGGTCAGATGATTTTGTGGTTTTTGGTTTTTTAATGCAACATGAGAAAGTCATCGCCTACGCTTCAAGTCATTTAAAAGTACATGACAACAAATATTACAATCGTGACTGGAGTTAGCGGAATTTTTTATTGCCTTAAATATTTTGATACATTACCTTTATGGTGTTCATGTTCATGTATTCACCGACTATAAGAGCTTGAAATATGTGTTCGCCCAAAAGGACTAGAATCATAGCAAAAGGAGATGGCTTAAGTTATTGAATGATTATGACATGCGTGTCCTTTATCATTCGGGTAAGGCGAATATGGTGGTCGATGCTCATAGTAGATGATCAATGGGTAGTGTTGCTGTCACGTGCCAAAGTGCATCCTAGACGTGGCATGGTGTATAAGATACTAGGAGGCCCTACACAAGCCACTTGACATACATATACACATAATAATAGACAAAGTGAAGCATTTCATTTCAAGAAAAGAGTTTTCAATATGAAGCGGATGTCTAACATAGTCTCGAAAAGCCATCTATGACATCAAAAAGAAGTGGTCCGGAAGTAACTTGTACACCACATATAACATCCGAAAGTAAATACATGAGAAAATAGTAAATACGACATCATCCTCATAGTATGAGGACTTACCAAGTCTTCAAAATCTCTAATGATGAACTAGCCACAAACAGGGGGAGAGGAATTGTCAAGCCCTACATTAGTGAAATAATGTTGGAACAAATATTCATTAGTACATGGAATGTACTAAATGAGGTATATGCATATGCATAAAAACATGAATCATGATCATAAGGGGACATACAAAAATACATAGAATGCATGATCAAGCTAAACATAGTAAAACATCAAAGAGATAAGATAATTCATGAACATGCTCAGTGCATCTTAAATTCATCATGAAAGCTTCATAAAACAATTGAAAGAAACATAGTTCATTTTGTGGGATATTAATCTTAACCGACAATAGACCATGAGAGATATACATGGAATTTGATTTAACTCCCTTATCGAGAAGGGACAATCTACTTGACAAGGTAGAGCTATGTATCATGTCATATGCTATCTATGGATCAACTAGCTTGGCCATTTAAGGAAAATCTACGGGGGCACGTAGTTTGGAACTAGAGGTTGCTACAAGAGACTACCCTATTTGAGCCTCCACCTCAAAGTTTTATCGGTGCTAAGATAAATCCAAACGGAATAGTCATAAACATATGTAAATCATCATCCATGAAATATCACAATTAGTTACTAATCAAAGCTAAACATCATAGAGTAGCTCATTAAATCTTGAATCAAGCATAAGTGAGAAAACCCTTCACCAATCCTTGATCGCTTAAGTGTGTGAGAAAACCTTTCACAATTCATTGATGCTTATCTTAAAGAAACTATGTCATAAAACATTCCTTTTCATAAATCATACATTCATAGATTCAAAATTTTTCTTCATATTCTTGCAAATTAGGGCTCATGGTCACAATTCATGATCATTCATATGAAATTAATTGGAAAACGTGTAATTGAGTTAAAACAATCATGATATGATCAAAATAAATCAATTTCATCCATACAAATAGAACTCATGAGGATTTGAATAAAAACTTAATCAATTTAGGGAAGTTGATTTGGAGAATTTGAGAAGTATTTGGGACTCAATGGGTGGATGGAAGTCTATTGGTGGAATGGAATAAAAAAAGATATCATAGAATTTGTTGCTAAGTATCCCAATTGTAAACAAGTGAAAATTGAGCATAAAAAATTAAGTGGTTTGGCTCAAGATATTAGCATTCTTACTCAGAAGTGGGAAGACTTGAATATGAACTTCATTGTGGGTTTACTCGTACTCGACGTAAGTTAGACTCAATTTGTGTTATTGTGGACAAGATGATGAAGTCGGATCATTTTTTTCATGTGAAGACTTCATTTTCGACTGAAGACATTGCTAAGATTTATATTTGCAAAAGGTTGCAGGGGTTTCCCTTATCCATTTTCTCCAATTGTGGTACTCAGTTTACGTCTCAATTTTGGAGGTCATTTCAAAAGGGCCTTGGTAATCAAATGAAGCTCAGTACAACTTTTCATCCTCTGACTAATGGGCAAGCTGAGCGTATTATTCAGACTTTGGAAGATATATTGAGAGCTTGTGTGATTGATAATAGGGGTTATTGAGATGATCACTTGCCTTTAATTGAATTTGCTTATAATAATAGTTATCACTCAAGTATCCAAATGACACCATTTAAGGCTCTATATAGTAGAAATATGGTTTTCTATTGGTTTGTTTGAAGTTGGTAAGGTCACTGTTATAGGGCTCGAGTTAGTGCATGAGGCAATAGAGAAGGTTTGACTTATTAGAGAGCGGCTGAAAAAGGATCAAAGTCGATAAAAGTCTTATGCCGATGTGAGATAAAGGGAACTAGAATATGATTTTGATGATTGGGTTTATTTTAAAATTTGACCTTTGAAGGGTCTGATGAGGTTCGAAAGGAAAGGGAAGATAAGTCCATGTTATGTTGGCCTATATCATATTTTAAAGTGTATTGGAAAAGTGGCCTATGAATTAGAGTTACCTACTGATTTGGCATCAGTGCATCCGTTATTCCATGTTTCGTTGTTGAAAAAGTCTGTTAGTTATCTGACTCCTATTATGTCATTGGAAAGTTTGGGAGTTAAGGAATGTATTTCTTATGAAGAGGTCTGATTGAGATTTTAGACTATTAGGTTTGGAGGTTGATAAATTAAGAAGTTGCATCCGTAAACATTCATTGGAGGAATCAATTAGTTGAGGGTGCTATTTTGGAGGCGAAAGCCGATATGATGTCCAAGTATCCTCTTCTCCTTCCCTCCGCTCCTATTTTAGTGTGAGGTATTAAGTTCCTCATTATTCTTTCTTTGGGATTCATGCATTTTCGCCATTCTCATGATTACATATGCATGCATGTTCATGAAAACTTCATTTTTGAGTTATGATTTAGCTTGGAGTAATTTCTCCTTGTTTATGTGCATTTTGATACGATATTGCATTCATGTTAGGTTGTGAGTTTCTATCCCTACTCTATTCATGATAGCTTGAGTCTCATTTCGGGATGAATATTTCCAAGTGAGAGATATTGAAACACCTCAAAAATGGAAAGTTGCATTTTTGCTGCTAGTTCAGGTTTTCTACGAAGAAATCCTACATACCCTAGTAAGTCCTACGGGTCATAGGAAGGTAGTCGTAGCAACTATGTGTGATTTTTGGACATGTCAAGTCTCTTATAATGGTCTATGGATGAACATGACACGTTTTCATAATGTCTACAGTTCGTAGGAAGTGCCCATAGAGTTGGTTTAGACTTATAGGTATTTTGAACTTGAACTTGGGTCCTACGGAAGAGGCCTACGATCCATAAGATTGTCGACGACCTGTAGAATAAAATCGTTGAAATTGGGTGAGATTTTGAGCCCAATTAATGTTCTACAACCAACTAGGACACTCCGTAGAAACTCTTACAGACTGTAGGTTGAGATTGTAAACCTTGTTCGACAGATTTTAAATAAGGGTATTTTGGTCTCGTAACACCTGGGAAGTTGAAAAGTCTAAAGGAAAAGAATAATGTAGAAATTTTTTCTAATACTTGTTCTATGAGTCAAACCTATAGATCGTAAGAAGTCCTACAAGTTGTAGGAAGAGAACTGTGGACCAAAAGTGGAGTTTGGAAGAAAATCAAGTTTCAGTACCTCATTCGGTGTTTCACCAGGATGACTCATCAATCATTGTACGAATCGTAGATACTTCTCATAGGTGGGTACCAGACTTGGTGAAAATTTTAAAGTCAAGTTGAGTTCTATGATTTGGGTCTACGAATTGTAGACCTAGCTCGTCAAAAGTTGGGTAGAATTTAGGCTCCAGTACTTGGTCTATGGTTGACCAGTACGGGCTGTAGAAAGTTTTACAGTCCGTAGGTCACACGCGTAGACCAATCCGACAGTTACATTTTAGGGGCTTTTGGGTCTTTTCCTAAAAAAATTAAACCTATACAATGACGGTTTGGGTTATAACCTAAGTCCTTTATAAATATTTTAAGTTCAACATTTACCCACTTTAAACCCATTCTCCTTTTTCCCCAAAACCCAACCAAATTCACTTACCGAAATTCCCTCTAAACTTATGGAACAAGAAAAGACTAGGGTTCATTCAAGTTCATCAATTCACTATTCATATTGGGCTTTGAGTAGCAAGGTATGTGGGTATTCACCCATGCATGGAGTCCATTCCTCCATTGGGTCCCCAAGGTTTTCAATCTCAAGTGATTAAAATTAGGGTTCTTCTTAGTTCTATATGGGTTTCATCCAATTATGATTTTATTGTTGATTAAGTCTTCTAATGCCTTATTTTAATGTTAATACATGATATTTAGTTGAAATTATATGGCCCCATGCATGATCCATGATTTTCAACTATGATCCAATGAAGAACCCATGAACATATGAAATATGAATTTCTAAAGATTATGCATGTCTTATGAAAATGATGTTTATGATGATAGGGTGCTTTTATATGAAAGTATCAATGTTGTTTTGGAAGGTTTTCTCACATACAAATATTACCATGATTGTGAAAGGCATTTTTCACATATGGATTCACATTAGTGAAATGTTTTCTCACCTACGCTTGAATTGTAATTTAAGGAGCTATTTTATGTTTTGAATTTTTAGCTATGCATTGGTATTGATCATTATCTTTCCTAATTTATATTAATATTTGACTTTTATTTATTCCATTGGTATTTCGAATAAGAACCAGGATGACTTGAGGTGGAGACCTAAATAGGGTAGTCTTTAGTAGCAGCCTCTAGTCACTGACTACGAGTGCTTATAGGATTGTCTATAATGACCTAGCTATTGGATCCACTTTAGGAAAAGATGATGTATACGGAGCTACCTTGACAAGTAGAATCTCCTTCTTTCGGAATGAGGGATATATCAGATTCCATGACATAGCTCTCATGGTCTTATTTTCTATTAAAGTTAATATCCCACAAAATTAATATGTCTTCTCACAGGTTCCAATCTCTCTTATTTCAAATGCATTGACCATATCTTATGATTTATATGTGTTTCTTCTTTAAGCTTTTAAATATTCCAATATTTGTCATACATTATATGTTTTAAGCTATTCATGTTACCATGTCTATTTTATGCATATTTCCCCATGCTAAGTATATTCCATGTACTAATCCATACTTGTGCCTACATTTTTTTCATTAATGTAGAGTCTGCTGCTCTTACCTCTCACACTCGTGGCTAGTAGATCACTCTATCGGATTTGAGAGTCAGTGAATCTGCATGTTCCAAGGACAAAGACACTTTTATTTGCTTTATGTATTTCTAGTTTTTGGACGATGTATGTGGTTTATGGGTTACATCCCAAAAACATCTTCCATCTTTTAAATGGCTTATTGAGACTTATGTTATACTTCCGCTTTGTCAAACTCTTTCTCTTTTATGCTAAGTGGCTTGTGTAGGGCCTTTTGGGGTACTATACGCCATGTTACACCTAAGGTATATTTTAGGTCATGGCAAACTTGGTATTCATTGCAAGGTTTATAAAGGTCTTAGGATGTCTCACAAGCCATGTCAAGTAGAGTCTTGTTCATGAGTGTGAAGCGCAATATTTATGAATAGGAAGCAATAAGATGTTTAGGAAATTCTTCTTCTTTCATAACTCATGTGATAAAGTTTAACTCTATATGTCTCTCTCCTAATCCTTATTCGGTGAGTTTTACAATATTGCCCATTGAAGAACATAAGTTAGAAGGATGCGAATAAGAATGTGGAATAAAAAGCTCTTCAAGTTCTGGCTAACCCTTTGGCCCAAAAAGTGACTAATACGGAGTTTCGAGGTTTCTTTCAAATTTTGGCTCAAGCTATGATGGCTCAAGCGAATAGAGAGGCTAACGCTTCTGTGAACCCAAATGTTGGTACGATGGCAACTAGAGTGAGGAACTTCACTAGGATTAACTTTAGGTTCCAAGGTTGGTGAAGATCCTCAAGAGTTCATGGATGAGGTGCATACGATCTTGATGATCATGAGAGTAACGCCGGTGGAAAAGGTGGAATTGGCGGCTTATCAAATTATGGATGTTGCTCAAGTTTTGTTCAATCAATGGAAGGAAGAGAGGGAGGTAGATGTGGGTCCTCTTGATTGGGAGAAGTTTAAAGTTACTTTCTTTGATATGTTCTTTCCCCTTGATATGAGGGAGATAAAGGTGCTTGAGTTAATTAACCTTCATCAAGTGAATATGAACGTTAAAGAATATGCTTTGAAATTCACACCATTGTCTAAATGTACTCCTTCTATAGTTGCCGATTCTAGGGCAAAGATAAGCAAGTTTGTTTTGGGAGTATCCGAAATGGTGGTTAAGGAATGTCATACCGCTATGCTCATTAAGGAAATGTACATTTCTTGTTTAATGGTTCATGCTCAACTAATTGAAGATGAGAAACTTAAGGAAAGGTCTCCGGAGGCACAGAGGGCAAGAAAAGGTGATGGTGACTTTTAACAATCAAGGTTCAATGGACATGGTCGTTCTAGGTTCTAAAAATGTTTTTCTGGTCAAGATTCCTCTAGTGCTCCGGCTTCAATGTTCAACAAAGAAAGGGTGTCTAACCCTAAGACTCGAGGAGGAAATGGTAGTTGAAATGAATCTGATGTTCTTGATGGGTACGGATAATTGTTTTGATTATTTTCTCATTGAGAATAATATTTGCTTTGTATCTGAGCTCTGTATTTGGAATGTAGACATAAAAGACTAAGCTCTAGTGGAGAAGGGTTAATATCGAGATGAGATAAAGGATTGTGTAGCAGGTGAGTTAACAATATAACATAGACCCTTATTGATGACTATTTGATTATATAATTTGGTGATTTCTCTTTGAGCATAATATAAATCATTTTTTTTGAAAAAGTGTACCTTGATCAGTGATATGATTAAGAAGACCCTAGCTTAGTTTTAATTTTTATTTAAACCAATTAAGCAGAGCCAAAATGTAATGAGCACTGTGTCAAGAAGCTGCTCACCACATAGCTCTTATCTAGACTGTTCAAATTCTGGTATTAGTCTTCATAAATAATTAAGGAGAAGTCTGTAATGTGTGACTATACCAATGCTTGCTAGTTTTTATAGCAAGGTGGTAATTTAGGAATTAATGTTTGTATCATCAACCCAATGTGGTTGGTGTCAGTTGTATGGATCCTTTATTCATTTTGCTTTGATTTTTCTATATATATAATTTGAATCTTCTTTTAAGAGCTTATTCATGTCCTATGTGAATGGTCATTGCAAATTTTTGTGAGGTTAATAGGACTATTGGTTTATATAAAATAAGAGGGGAAGGAAGCATATTTCTTGATTATGGATTTCCCAGTAGAGAGGGAGTAGTCTTTGTTGCTTTCTTACTGGGGTTTCTATTTTTTTGGATGTTACAGAAAAACTTGCCATCATTGCCAACAACTGTCCTCCTATCAGGAAGTCGGAGATATAAAGAGTACTATGCTATGTTGGCAAAGGTTGAAGTTCACCACTACAACGGAAGTGAGTACCTGCCATTCATTACAATCTTTTAGATACCAATAAATCTCTTTGTGCTCCCAAAGTGTTTTCGATATTGTTTTCAACATATTGCTTTCACTGATTGTTGTCTGGTAGTTGAGGTGTGTGATGTAGACCTCTAGATTGGCTTATGTTCGGATGCATATTGGTTTCTCTTGTCTCTTATAGTTTCTTTTGCTATGATCTTGTTGATTAACCTGTCAAAAGTTTTTGTGAGTTATTTATCCTTTTAGTCGTGAAGAGAACGACGTTTCTTTGTGAAACACCTCTTAGTGGAAATTAAGTTTCATTTTACCTGGTGAGGATTCGAGGTCATTACTCATCATATTGGTAGATTGTTTCAATTTTTTCTGGTAATGTTATTGTTCTTATGCCTATCATATGTTTCCACTGTTGCAGACAACGTACACTTGGGGACTGCCTGTGGTAAATACTTCAGAGTATTATTGACCCAGGTAAGCATATGGAAGAGTTCCTCATCGTGTCCATTAATTAATTGTATTTCTCGCTTTGCCTATCGTAAAAAAGTTATTATTGTCTGGTCAATTACTTAAGTCTTTGCCGTTAACTTTTATGGATTACAGGTGATTCTTATATTATTAAAATCTTGCCTGCTAACCAGTGAAGAGGCATTTAATTTGATGCTATTTTAGATCCTATTCGAAAGTTGCCCGAATGTTATTAAGAAAAGTAGCTACGATTGATGACTTTGGCAACTTTATTTATCAGTTGTTGGAAGAAAATTTTGATGATGTTGAATCTGATTTTAACAATTTTCTTGAGTTATCGTTCAATTTACTATGTAGACTTTGATATGTTCCTCGCCTTCTCTTGGTTGAATTTCCATATTCCTGTGTTAATTACTTTCTGGTAAGTTAGTTATCTGCCAGATTAATGATGAAATTTTAACCTAGTTAATATTCTCATCGAATGACGGTGGGGAACAAATCCAAAAAGAAAAACTCGAGTTGAGCAAAAGCTGAATCCAATTAAGTTTTCTACAATACTCGATTGGGCAAAACCGTGTTTGCTACGATTCTCGGACCATAATGTAAGAGCTTTGTGACGGTATGTAACGGTAACTTGAGTTTCTTTTGAACTCAGATTGCTATACTGCTAACTATTTCTTATTTTAAAGTTGGTTCTATTATTTTTTTTAATTCTTAAATTCTAGATACTCACATCTACTGTCCACATAGAATAGAAGCATGTTTTAGCAAAAAAATATGTTTATTAAAAAATATAATGTGTAGTTTATTAAACTATCTTTATTTAATAAATGTATGTTAAAGTTTGAATATTAGTTTAAGAAAATGGAGTATAATGATATAGTTGAAAAACATATTAAATTTTGTTTTGAATTTTTAAGATATCACACTTATTTTGGGAATTTTTGTATGATAAGGTGTCACTGCCCGTTTGGTCATAGATTTCCCAAGTAAAATTTGGGGAAAAATTGGCAAATAGTGTTTGTCCATACAATTTGCTGTTATTTGGCAAATATTTTTGGCAAATAGTGTTTGTCCATATAATTTGCTATTATTTGGCAAATAACCTGAATTCCCAAATACTAGAAAAAACTAGTATTTGGGTCAAGTCTCATTTGACTAAACGAATATAATCGTGGGTTAAAGTTCTGTCTAAATCATGTTCCTCGTGGGATCCACCCCAACCTACAAGTTGGGTTCTTTACTTAATAACGGTTGCTTACGCTTCTTTAGGGAGGTGTAATTTGAGTGTATCAAATTGGTTAAATGGATTAGGAGTGATAGGGTGAAGTATGAGTAACCCAACTCATAGTCCTCTCTTGGGGTTTTCTTGCCTGCGTTCTTTTCTCCCAAGAGACTGTTTTTATTTCTATTAAACCGGCATGTATTAGGATTGTATGTGTAGAACATGAGAAAAAATGAAGTATGATGGCATATTATGAATGAAAAATGATATCCGTCCAAAATTTGTGATATGTGCTAAAATCTGTAGGCTAGAATGAGTTGAATGTGTTGGCTCTGAGTATGACATGATAAAGAACCAACTTGATCTCATGGCTTGAGCTAAAACTTGAACTGGGTAATCTGATAATCTGTTAATAAAACTATGTGCCAAGAGTGTGTAAGAATGGTTGATTGTTCAGACAATTTTGTGCCAATCTAGAACTTACCCTGTTCGTCCTGCTAGGATAATCTGGGCTAGAAGTTAGCAAGTGATCATAGGCCATTGTTCAAATTAGTCCACTTAAGCCTAAAATGATCTAACCAAATGGTAGCATTATTCCCTTTGATCCAAATATTTGAGCCTAACATTGACCAATTCTTTTGATTCACTTAACTCATCTTCCATTAAGAACATTGTCTTGGCCCCGGTCCCTCCTTGGACATATGCACCTTGACTTAGGCCAAAATCCTAAGTTGAGGGTGGCTAAGCTCAAAAGTTACCTTGATCTTGGCCCTGGTCCGACATCGGACATTGTGCACCGCAACTAATGCAAAATGCATAAGTTGAGGGTGGCTATGAAAAAGGAAACCAAATGGAAAAAGGGTATGAAAAGAGTTTAGTGTTGAAAAGAGGAAAAATTATGAAAGAGGATGTGGCTTTGTGCAAAAGAAGCAAAATAAAAGTGTTGAAAGAAATAAAAGAAAAAGAGAGTGAAAGAAAAAGAAGAAAGTGAGAAATAAGAGTCAAAAAGTCAAAAGTCACATCCTTGGTTGAAAAGAGTTAAGAGAAAAAAATTGAGATGAAAAGTTGCCAAAAATAGGTCAAGGAAGAGGTAAATAGCCAATGTAATGTCAAGGAGGGCAGAAAGTCACTAAAAAGTACCTAAATGTACCACACCTAACCCCGAGCCTACGTTACAAGCTAAGAAAAGTCCTATAGTGATCCTAGCAACTAGTTTGGAGACTCTAAGCAGTGAAAATAAGGGCAAGCCTATGGTATTGAGCACTAACTGTACTTGAAATTACTTCTAAGCGTGAGTGTTGAATGAATCCTTATACTCAAAATCATATTCATTGTGTGAAAAATGGGATTTTGTTTGATGTAAGGGCACTAGTTACATTGTCAGAAAATTGGTACCTTGGTTATAGCAAAACAATATATGTTGTGTGTTGATTGGTCGATCTTTGTCATATTTTGATCCATATGAGTTAGCTTGTTGAGTCTAAGAAAAGAGATTTGCATGCAAAAAAAGTGTCGGGATAGAGAGCCATGTGATTGCTTGGACTTGAATGCTTGCTTCTATACAAGTGTCGTTGAGAGTCTTAGTGTGTCGCTTGAGGACAAACAACGAATTTTAGTTGAGGGTGTTGATATACCGTGAGTTTACGGTATTTTTAATACATTTCACTTACAAGTTGTGTGTGTGTCTAGAGCCATTTAGTATTTGTATTAATGTATTTTTATCATATTTATAGGAAATATGTTCGGACGTGGAAGTATGAGACACAACTGAAGAATTGTGCAGAAAAGGGCATCTACGAAAGTGACTCACAGACAGTAGGTCCAGTCACATTCTGTAGATGGTGATCGTAGATGGACATGCAAAGCATGAAGAAGAAATCAGGGAATTCTTGACCAAGTGTGGAACCACAACCTCAACTTACGAACCATAGGTCAACCTACGGGTTATCCTGCTAGTCCGTCAAACCATTTAAAAAAAGGGTGTTCCAGTACCTGATTTCAAAAGTCTAATGAAACCATGGAGGAGGATCCACGTACCTTGGATTGAATCACGGTCCGTCCTACTGGTCCGTCGATTGTGGCTGAGAGTGCTGATTTTTGGAGTTGGAAAATTGCCTAATTCCCAAACCATGGAAGGGACCTACGGACCGTAGGTCAGTCCACGATCAGTAGGTCAGTGTCGTCAACTATAACTGTGTCTAGAAACTTTATTTCCTTATTTCGTTTCCTTTTTAGTTGAGACTTGTTTTTCTATATATAGGGCATGTTGATGCTTATCGTGACCAACGACACTATCCTACGATATGAGTGTCTAAGATCGTCGATAATATAGTAACCCAACCGAGGGTTGGGGTCGTGTCTCAGGGGAGCGGTTTTGAGAAATTAATAACCAATTAGAATTTAGTTCAAGTTAGTCGTAGTTAAAGACATTTGCGATAAAAGATATTATAAATTAAAGGGGGCGACACAAAAGTGTCAAATATCAAATGGGGTTTTGTAACAAGTACTAAAACAACAAAATAAACAAGAAAATCAAGTATGGGGAAAGGTTCTTGGGATGTGACTGCAATATAAGATGAGATAGATTGTTGGGTACATGCTTTCGATAGGAAATATGCAAAATAATAGTAACTAGGCTAAGCTTTAAATGGAAATAAGTTCCCTCTCGGGCAACTTACCCCGTTTCAAATGCGTTCCTTTCGGACACCCATTTGCCTCATGAAGACCAACCTACACCTTACCTCACTCACTCTCTCAAGCTGAGTTCTAGGATATGGGACTAGGGCTTACCCTCTCGGGCTGAACCTCATGTCGACCCATTCCTTAGGCCATCAGTCTAGTGGTTTTGGTTTCGCGACCTCCCTCTCGGGCAAGCCGGAAACACATGGGTGGCTTTGTATTTGCAACTAAAAACCATTTAGATTAAACCACAACCACTAGGTGAAATCACCATTAAAATACATCTAATCTATCAGCTAGCAAGACCCAACAAGAATATCAACCTATATTTGCTAAATCACACCCCAAGAATGGGGGTTTTTAGCCATACATCAAGAAATAAGAAATTATACCTAACATGATAATGAAATCAACTGGGTATAAGAAATTAAACCTTAAATTATGCAAAGGAAAATGAATAGAGAAGACCCAATTCCAACTTGGGGAAGAAGAACTCCTTTCTTCAAGTCTCCACAAAACCCTCTCCAAACTTGAGAGAAAAATATCAGCTAAAGTATGTTCTAAAGTGAAAATAATAATAATAATAATAATAATAATGGTTCCACCCTAAGACTAACTAGTATTTATAGTTTTCACAGATTGTGCGGAGGAGGATTGTTCGGCGACTTTAGTCGAGATCGCCGATGAACTCGGCGATCTGCCTTTTGGTCAGCTCATCGCCTTCAGTGTCTTGCCTTTAGCATCCTCGCATTCTAGATCATTGGGCAGTATAGTGCTGCTTCGAGGAACTGATCAACGACTCGCCGACTGCTCCTTTCCTCACCTTTTGATCCATTTCCTTCAAGGCTTCGCGTGCTGGAACGAAGGGCGGTTCATGTCGTTTCGGTGACTCGCCAAGTTGAACTCAGTGATCCGCATGATTCCATTTCTTGTTCTTTTCAGCCCTATTTGCTCCGTTTTGCGCCTAAGTGTCCATGCTTCCACTAAAACTTCAAATACCTGAAACTTCATCATTTTAATTAGGTATTGAGATAAAAAAAGCATTCAAGGACACTATTTCTATTAAAATAAAGCCCTAAATGAGTCCAATTTCTGGACTCATCAACACCTCCAACTTTTGCTTGTCCACAAGCAAACTCATGTTCAGTCGTTCAAAAAGAATGCCTCAAACAGTGCTACACAAGACTAAATCATGAATGCACACAACAAGACTCAATTCACTTATGCAAGGATCAATTGTGTACTCAAAGATTCAAATTGTGACACACCATCACCAAAGAATCTCGTGCTCGCAATACTTTCTACTTGTGCAAGTTCAAGCTCAACAAAAATATCCAAATGCCCTCGCACAAAGAACGATTCCATATTCAAACACAGATATGAATCAATTTAAGATCAGGAATCAGATACAACGCTCACACTCAAAAAGAGGAACACAATGCATGTTTTCACCCATAGGTTTTCCCTTATTTTCCAATTGACTTTCGATCCAGCTTACTCATGATCAAAAAGGTTTTTCTAAGGCTTGTAATGGGGCTGATTGCAAAGGTATGATCATTTAGTCTTAGTGACTTTAACCTCGTGAGATGTGGTATTCTCAAAGCATTCCCTTCTTTTCCTTTATCACTTCTTTTTCTAGTGCTTCTAAGTCATCCTTTTATTCACTCCCCATGAATTGCTTGGAACCCCAATATCCTTTGTACTTTATTCCACAAATTTCTTTTTCAATCTATTTTTTTTGGAGGGCTCCATTGTTCTGCAACATGGGTAAAGTGGGACTTCATATAACACTTCTTGACTTCTCCCTTTCCTTTTCACCACACCCCCAACTTAGGCTTTTTGTCCTAAGTTGGCTATTCACTAAACCACAAATCGATAGGGTTATAGGTAGTGGATCAAGTAAGGTCTAGGGTTGGTGTTTCTTCTTCAATTTTCGTGGAGAATCAATAGCAAGGTATGGTAGTCTTGATCCTTGTCTAAATTTCATTCAAGGAGCCAATTCAAAGGTGATTTCAAAGCATGAAAAATCTAGAGTTTTACTCAATCTCATGGGTTCTTTCATCAAACATTTTTAAATGGTTTCAAATGACAAATTATGATTGTATTGGTGTTTAATTGATGATTTAAGATGAAAATACTCTATGAACCCATGATTTTTCTCAATTCCTAAATTGTGTCTTATGACGTGGGTTTGTTGATTATGAATGAATGTTGATGGATTTGTGCCTAGATTGATTTAGATTGTTGAATTGTATCATCAGCTATGCCTAATTATGGTGAATTGTTGGTGAATTGAGGATTTGTGATCATAGCCTTGAAAGGGCAAGTTAGACCTAATTTCATGTTAAAGTAGAATTGTTCTTGAATTGTTGATCCACTTGAAACGTGGAGGTGTTTAATTACTATGTACATTGTGATCATAGTCTTGAAGGCATAGTGTGAGGAATTGAATTATTATCATGATGTTGTATATATGAATGTGATGTGAAGGATGTACACGTGGTTTTAATGAATGAATGATGATCATGTCTAGAAGTTAATTGTGTTAGGATTGCGGGTTGCCTCTCTATTAACACACTTGAATGAAGAATGAATGAGGTTCAATGGTAAATGTTAATGATGAAGTAATTATTGAAAGGATATTCTCAATTGTACTATAATGAATGCTAATGATGTGTTGATTGAAAGGATATTCTCGATCTTACATTAATGAATGATAATGGGATTCTTAGATGAAAGGCTATTCTTATCTTTGAATCTATGAGCTATCCAATGAATGAATGGTGTATTTGAGACAGAAGCCCTCACGTGAGTTGAGGCGGGTTTTGTAGTAGCAATCTCTTGAGATGGATGCCCTCACGTGAGTTGAGGCGGGGTGTCTAGTAACAATCTCTTATCCCTTAATGTAATGAATGTTAAAATACTCTATGGGAATGTAGGCTAAATACCGAGTGGATATTGAATGAGATGGAAGCTCTCATGTGAGTTGAAGTGGGGTTTCTGGTAGCAATCTCTTGAGATGGATGCCCTCACATGAGTTGAGGCGGGGTATCTAATAGCAATCTCCTTGTCCCTTAACTATGTGCTCACATAGGTCTATCTAGTGGATCCACTTAAGCTAAATACCGGTTTACCTTAGGCAAGTAGAACAACCCTTACGATGTAGGAGAGTACATCGGATTCCATTGTCTAGCTCTCATGGTCTATGTCAGTTAAATGCTTATTCCCATAATGTGAGATGTGTATTATGGTTTCTTGAGAGGTTCTACAAAGTGTGGGTGGTAGTATGGGATGCCATCGATGCATTGCACGAGTAGGCTTTGAGAGGGTCATAGTGAGTTCTCTAAGCCGTAAGGGCTAAAGTATGAATGTCCTCTTTTGATAAAGTTAATGAGAATGTTGATCTAGTGTCTAATGAATGAATGTGTCCTAAATGAAGTTATTGAAGAATGTTGACTTAAAAGCTCTTATGCTTAAATGCAAAGATGCATGCTATACTTGGATTGTATTATGAGTTATTTCCTTGTCATGACTTATTGTATATGAATGTGCCTTGTCTATAGTGACTTCAAAGTAGTACTTAGTGTGAGTAGTAGTATGGGATGTTACTTGCACATTGCACAAGTATGGCTTAGAGTTGTCCTAGATGTTAGTTTTAATGTGATAATGTGACTTATGTAATGTTATGTCTCTTAAATCCTTTATTGTGTAAAGGTGGAAAGGATGAATGGTAAGTTCACTTATGGTGACCTTAAGGTGGTGCCTTGGTGTGGGTGGTGGTATGGGACGCTATCCATACATTGCACAAGGTATACCTTGAAAGTTACTTGAAGTGAAAGCTTAATGTGAACGTAAAGGTTCATATGTGGATCATGTTCTAATGTGGATAAATGACTTGTATGTTGGTTGTGACTTATATTATGCCTCTTTCAGCAATGTTCATGATGTTTTACTAAAATGGCATATATCTTGACTTTCAAACTAAATGTCCTTTTAAGAATATTTTTGCATGGCTTCCATACTTAGTACATCTAATATGCTAACCCATATTTCGTCTCCCTTTTTACCTAAGTGTAGGGTTTGGAGATATTGGTGTTCTATGCTTGAGGAGTAAGTTTCTAAGGTGCTTGAAGATGAAGACTTGGTGAGTCCTCATAGTTTCGAGGACAATACCCACTTTGTTCCTTCATGTCTTTTAGTTTATGTTAAAGCTTTTGTATGGGCTAAGTCCAATGTTGTATTCAAAGTATTAGATGGTTTGAGACATAGTGTATAAAGTCTAGAAAATCTTTGATATACCGTGAGTTAATGGTATTTTAAATACATTTCACTTACAAGTTGTGTGTGTCTAGAGCCATTTTTATTTGTATTAATGTGTTTTTCTAATGTTTGCAGGAAATAAGTTCGGACGTGGAAGTATGAGACACAGCTAAAGAATTGTGCAGAAAAGGGTATCTACGGAAGTGACTCATGGACCGTAGGTCCAATCACGTTCCATAGATGGTGATCGTAGATGGACAAGCAAAGCATGAAGAAGAAATCAGGGAATTCTTGACCAAGTGTGGAACCACGACCTCAACTTATGGACAGTAGGTCGACCTATGGGCCGTCCTGCAAGTCCGTCAAACCATTCAGAAAAGGGTGTTCCAGTACCTGATTTCAAAAGTCAAAGTATGAAACCATGGATCGTTGATTGAATCACGGTCCGTCCTGCTGGTCCATCGATAGTGGCTGAGAGTGCTGACTTTTAGAGTTGGAAAATTGCCTAAGTCCCAAACCCCGAAAGGAACCTACGGACCGTAGGTCAGTCCACGGTCCATAAGTCAGTGTCGTCAACTATAACCGCGTCCAGAAACATTATTTCCTTATTTCGTTTCCTTTTTAGTTGGGACTTATTTTTCTATACATAAGGCACGTTTTTGGGGGTTAGACTTTATTACTTTTATTCTAGTTTTTGGCTTTGGAGATTAACTTGCAACTTTAGCAATTCTTGATTTCCTAAGTTCGTTTTGTAGATTTTGACTTTGAAATTAAAGTTGAGATTCTGGGTTTATTCTTCTCATTACATAAGTTCATGATTTCTTCATCTAAAAATATGAATTCTGTTTCTACTATTATGGATAACAAAATCCACAACTAGGATTGTGGGAACCATGAGTGATTAACAACGTATGAATAGTAACTAAATAATTCTTGAATAGTGTTATTGCATGCATTGATAATTATTTCATTTAGAAGTCTTTTTAACGGTGGCAACGTTAAAATGCGCCTGGCGCTGTTTGGGAGGCAACCCAAAACCCTTTATTACTTTGTTTTACTTTCAGAAAATAATGGTGTGTTGTTTGTACAGATTGGAGCAAGGGAGGAGAGTGAAATAAGGTATGGAGGGAAACAACAAGTCCAGTTGGCGGATCGCCGATGATCCACTGAGTAACTCAAGGAAATGTCAGCTGGGATTCTATAAAACTTGGCGCTCAGTAGAAAATTAATGGTGGATCGCCAACCATGTTGGCGATTTCAATATAGACTGTCATTGGGATCCTCACATGAGTTGCGAGTCCTATTACATTTGGCGAAGCGACTAGACACTTGACGCTTCACCGAGTGAGTGAATGAGCGTACCCAATGTACATCGCTGAATGGGCAGAAACTGGACGGTTTTTGCAGGCCATAGGTTTAAATATTTTGGTTCATTCATTTTCTCTCATTTCTTCATCCTACCAAATTCACATCTACACTTTAGTTTTATATTTCTTGCAAGTCTAAATTATTGTAAGTGTCAAATTGCGCGCGGATTTGGATCTCATTGCTACCTAGCACTTTATTAGCATATGATTCGCCACTAAAGAAATGGGCAGACCAAAAGTTGCAGGAAGAGACATGCCACCCCGGCATGTAAGAGCAAGGGATTTCAAAAGAGACGAAAAGATAGCAGAACTGGCCAAAGGAAAAAGGGAGAGTAAGAAAACAAGTGCCAGTAGGAGAATTCCCATTAATCCCGCCATTCCTTCATGGAGGCGCGGATTATACACAGCCGCAAATTCCTTCCTGGAGGCCTATGACGTGGATAGAATGGTTGAAGCTAGCATAGCTGCAGAAGTTAGAACAAAGGAACACAATGAAACCCCGAATGACAACCCGGGGGCCTTTGTCGAGTTTCAGGCTAATGCAGCAGGCAACAATGCTCTGACAGATGAAGCAAGCATGTACACAGGATTCCCCTTTACCTCTCTCTATCTTTACTTGTCTAAACTGTTGGATACTCCTACATGCATTTGAGAGGTGACTAGTGGGTCCCCTAGGTCGGTGGAACCTTATAAAATAACATCTTCTTTATTTTATTTCATTCCAGCTTGTAAGAAACCCAAAAAAATTAGAGAATTGCTCCTCAAATCATCCTTGTGTGTTCATGATCTCTTCTTGTCTCTTTATAAAAAATTGCCATACATCGCGAGCTCGTCGTTTTGGTATAGTTCTCATATTGACTTGTGCGGTATAGCTCCGTGGAGGTTGTCGCATCTGGGGTTTTTCAGTTGTTTGATTTTATTCAGGTGTTCTGGGCGTGTATAGAAATGTAGGAACCATCCTTTATCAGTTTATGGATACCTTAGGTATAGGATAGTAATTTACAATAGGAATCCATATCAATTGTCGAATTGTCATAGTTATTGTTGTCCTTAAATATTGGTTGAGTTTACTCTTTTATAGTTTTGTAGTGGTGCGGACAGAGGTATTATTCCACATAAACTATAAAGAAAAAGGTATGATAAGGCTATTCCCTTCGTTCAACATGTTTCCTTAAAGTTTGGGAGTAATATAATAGGGTAGTTAGTGTTGGTGATCTAGTAGATATAATTGTGAGTGGCTATAAACCTCATTTTAGGAACTCCTAATCTGTTAAGAACGACACTAAGTTAGGAACGACTTGAAGAATATTCATATATATTATTTATAGTTAAATTGCTCGCCTTTAGCCTATTGAAACGTTTGTTATATCCCTTGGGGCTATTGTGGTTAGGTGCTAAACTATGAACTGCCTATGGGGGCTATGATATTGGCTAAGAGGACTATGTTATTTCCTAAGAGGGCTATGTGTTGCCCACAGGGCTATATTGATGCTAAAGGTTATGTATTGCCAATGGGGCTATTTTGATGCCAAACAGGGCTATGTGTTGCATACGTGGCTATGTTGATGCAAAAGAGGGCTGTGTGCAGCCTACTGAGATATGGTATTGCCTAAGAGGGCTATGCACTTCCTACGGGGCTATATCATTGCCTAAAAGGGCTATGTGACTTCTTACAAAGACAAGGGGCTACCGATAGGGGTATGTAGATTTATTTGGCACCTTTTGGGCTAATGGGGGCCTAGGTAGGTGGTATGTTGTTTGCACCTGCCGAGCTTATGGGGGCTTTGTTAGGTTGTTGTTTGATCATTTTTGTATGTTTAGATTCAGTAGTGAGTTAGCATGCTTATCTTAATTTTGATTTCCTTACCTAATTGCTTTTGGTATATTATGATACTTGCTCATTTAGTCTACCACCTTTCATTCTCTGTATATTATTTTGTACTGATGCCCCATTTCCTGGGAGGGCGCTACATTCATGCTTGCAAGTCCCGATAGACGACTTGGTAGACCTCCCCAATAGTACGGTTGAGTTCCAGTAGGTTGGCTAGCCCCTTTCCTCTGAAGCTGCCAGAGTTTAAAGGTTTGTTGGATTTTGTTGTATATAGTTTTTGGATGTGTCGGGGCCCTATCCCGACTAAACTTTACTACTCTTAGAGGCTTGCAGATTAGTGTGTCAGATTGTATTGACATGTTATTATCCATGTTTGTCTTTTTTGTGGTGGACCGAAGTTTGGTGATGGTTTAGTTTATTGTCTTGATAGATAGTATTTCTTCATTTTTTGTATAGAGATAATGGCGGCTTTGACAACCCATATAGTGTTTACCTTTTCGTAGATATCATGGTGGACTCGACAGTCCAAACAGGATTTATGTAGTAGCTGGGTTTTTTTTATATGAATCGTAAGAGTAGTTATATTCTTTATTGGGTTGTTAATCAGTATAAAACAACTAAAGGAGTAGGGGTTGAATCCCACAAGGATCGGTACGTGTTTGAGAATCAATTCAGAAATATGAACATGTTTAAATCAGTCATAGGAATAAAAATTATTGAATAAAGACATCATTCAAATTAGGGGTTGACACGAATGTCAAATCACGGTTTTGGTTTTGGTTATCAACTACAAACAACAGAAATCAATACGAAGTAACAATAATGAGAAGGGTTCTTGGGAAGTGATTTGATTATAGGCTAATATAGACAAATGGGAAATTGCAACTATTAGAAAATCGCTAAATATTAGTGAGTAAGCTAGACTATAGAGGAAATAAACTTTCTCTTGAACAATTTACCCCTAATCAAGTCGATTTCTCTCGAACATCAATAAGCATGCAAAATAAGAACAGCCCACACCTTAGTCTATTCACTCTCTCGAGCTGAATGTGTGAGATTAGGTTTAGGATTCACTCTATCGAGCTGAACCCGTAGCAACCAAATACCCATAGACCATCAATCAATAATCTTAGTTTCAAAACCTCTCTCTCGAGCAAGCCAAAACCACAAAGGTAGAACTACATTTGCAACTACAATTCTTAAATTAAACCACAATTAATGATTAAACTCACTTCTAAATAGCATTTAAACTAACAATTAGCAATACCCATAAACTAAATCAGCCAATAATCACATAATCACAACCCAAGAATTGGGGTTTTAGCTAGACATCATAAAAAGATAACAAATCTTTACCAAATTGAGTTTCCATCTACTGGGTAAGAAGACCCATGTCATAGATTGAAAACCCTAGATTGGGGGATTTGAAATCTTGAAAACATAATTTGAAGGGGCTACTTGGGTGATAACTACCCAAGGATGGAAAGCATCCATACCTCACTTAAGAGCCTTCAAGAAATTTGGGGAAAAACCTTGAAAATCTACAAACCCTAGCTCCAATGGCATTTTCTTCTTCTTGAGTCTAGAGATAGAAATATTGAGAGAGGAGGAAATTTTTTATTTCAATTGGGTGTTTGTGAATAATAACTTAGTCTTGTGAAATTTGACTTAAAAAAAACTATATACTTTCCCTAAAAATACCCAAAACACCCCCACTTAATTGGACTAAAAAGGAAATGACTTGGTTGACCCTCATTTAAGTGCCCGCATCAGGGACCGCGAGCCCCTCTTCACGAGTCGTGGTGAGGACCACGACCCGTGGTCTCCCTCGTGAAGTTGGGGCAGTATCCATGTGTTTGGACCTCAAGGTTCCTTCGCCTAAGGCACCCTCAGTAGTACCTTCACGAGTCGTGAAATGGACCACACAATATAGTCTTGCTCGTGGAGGGTGAGGCAGTATCTAGGGTACCTCATGCCCCAAATCCCCCAGGCCCAAGTCTCCTTCACAAAGGACCGCGAGCCGTGGTCAAGACCGCGAGCCGTGGTCCCTTCCGTGAAGTTGAGGCAGTGGCGAAGATTTTAGGTGACCATTTTTCCAAGGCCAAGGGTACTTCACAACCACCTTCACGAGTCGTGGAGTGGACCACAATTTGTGGTCCCTCTCGTGAAGGTGGGGAAGTGTGCTCCTAGCTGGGGGAAGCCTTCACCTTTGGCCTTTGCTTAGCCCCTTTGCCTTGGCACTTGTCCCTTGGCTTGACTCAATTAGCCTATTTTCAACCTTAAATGACTTATTACTTTTTGGGGAGTCATTTTATGATTTTTAACCTTACGTTTAGGCTCTAGTTTAACCTACCATTTTCCGGGGTGTTACATTATCTCTCCCTTGGGAACATTCATCCTCAAATGACAATCTAGACACCTTACGGAAATAACGATTCAAGACTAGCAGCCCATCATGCATGAAACGTAACAAAATGCACAATTTAGTATGAGGAAACATCAACTCCATCTCAATACATAAACAATGCAATCCCAAGGAAGTAGGAACTACATCCACAACCCATTATGCACAATAATTCATCACTTTACATAAACATGGGAGGAACTACCTTCTCCAACTCAAAGGAAGCTCAACACAACACTATGGAGCCAATATGCCATTTCATCAAAAGCATAACTAAGCATGTTCATTATAGACATAACCAAGCATGTTCAATAAACCACCTCATGAGGTCAAATATGCAATCATGATACTAAAGTGCAATTCAACATGAGGGACATACAATTCATGAAAACTCAATTTATGCTAAAATTATGAATTGTCACAAGAACATGCACAACATAAGGAAATCAAGAGGAACTACTTACCTTAAGTTTGAATAGGAGTAGAAGGAAAAAGATGAGGATAACAAGACTTCATATCGGCCTCGGCCTCCCATGTACCACCCTCAATTAAGTGATTCCTCCATAAAACCTTAAGAGAGGCTACTTCCTTATTTCTCAAGCTCTTCACTTGTCGGTCCAAAATCTCTACCGGAACCTCTTCATAGGATAGACTCTTATCAACTCCTAAACCCTCTAAAGGAAGGATGGATACTGGATCACCAATGCACTTATTAAGCATGGAAACATGAAACACCTGGTGAGCCGGAGCCAATTCATTTGGCAAGTCCAATTCATATGCCACTTTCCCAACACGTTTTAAGATTTGATATGGGCCCATATACCGGGGACTAAGCTTTCCTGTCTAACCAAACCTCATCACACCCTTCATAGGTGAGATTTTCAAGTAGACCCAATCACCAACCTCAAATTCTAGATCCCTCCTTCAAGTATCGGCATAAGATTTTTGCCAACTATGGGCCGTCTTCCACCTCTCTCTAATAAGTCAAACTTTTTCAATGGCCTCATATACTAGTTTGGGACCAATTAAAGCAAATTCACCTACCTCAAACCAACCCACTAGAGATGTAGACCTCTTACCATATAGTGCTTCAAACGGAGCCATGTCAATGCTTGAGTGGTAACTATTATTGTAGGCAAACTCAATCAATGGGAGATGGTCATCCCAACTACCCTTGAAATCTATCACACATGCCCTCAACATGTCCTCTAGGTTTGAATGATCCGTTCCGCTTGACCATCCATTTGAGGGTGGAAAGTGGTACTAAGTTTAACATTGGTACCGAGCCTTTTTTGGAATGCTTTCCAAAAGTGTGAAGTAAATTGAGTAGCCCAATCCGATATGATAGATAAGGGAACACCATGCAACTTCACTATCTCATTAATGTACAACTTGGCATAGTCTTTCGCCAAAAATAAAGTCTTGACGGGAATGAAATGGGCTAATTTTGTCATCCTATCAACAATAACCCAAATCGAATCATGGTGCCTTTGAGTACGAGGCAAACCCACAACAAAGTCCATATTTACATCCTCCCACTTCCAAGTGGGAATATCTATATATTGGTATAAACCTCCTGGTTTTTTGTGTTCAACCTTAACCTGTTGACAATTCGAATATTTGGCCACAAAACCCGCTATATCTTTTTTCATGTTATTTCGCCAATTAACTTCCCGTAGATCACGGTAGATCTTGGTGGCTCCCAGATGAATAGAATATCGCGAACCATGAGCCTCTTCTAAAATTTTCTCTCTTAGGCCATCAACATTCGGAACACATAATCTACCTTGGTACCTAAGCACCCAATCTCCCCCTTAGGAGAAAGCCTCAACGGACTTGTCTAGTACCAATTCTTTCAACTCCATTAATAAAGGATCAAGGTGTTGTTTAGACTTCACATCAACCACAAAGGACAATTCGGAACTATGATGGGCCATAACTTCACCCTTGGTCGAATCCACTAGTTGGACACCTAACCGGGCCAACCTATGCACATCACGAACCAATTCTTTTTTTTCATCTTCCACATCAGCCACACTACCTATGGACAATCTACTTAGGGCATCCGCAACTACATTAGCTTTGCCGGGGGTGGTAAAGGACACTCATGTAATAATCCTTCAAAAGTTCTAACCACCTTCTTTGTCGGAGATTCAACTCTTTTTGGGTAAACACAATGGAAGACTCTTTTTGTTGGTGAAAACATCTACATGGACCCCATATAGGTAGTGTCTCCATACTTTCAAAGAAAACACCACCTTCTCTAGTTTGAGATCATGAGTCAGATAATTTTTTTAATGTACCTTGAGTTTTCTTGAAGCATAGGAAATCACCTTACCACGTTGCATAAGGACACATATCAAACCCACTCGAGAAACGTCACAATATACCACAAACCCATTGATACCCTCTGGTAATGTCAACACCGGAGCAGAAGTGAGTCTATCTTTCAACTCTTGGAAGATTTTCTCACAAGCCACCGACCACACAAATTTAGCTTTCTTTTGAGTCAAGGTCATCAATGGAGAAGCAATGGAGGAGAAACCCTCAACAAATCTCCTATAATAACCGGCAAAACCCAAAAAACTTCTAATATCAGTAGGAGTTAGAGTTCTAGGCCAGGTCTTGACCGCATCCGTCTTCTTAGGATCAACCTCAATACCCATGCCCGACACAATATGACCAAGGAAAGCAACCGATCTTAGCCAAAACCCACACTTACTAAACTTTTCATACAATTGGTGGTATTTAAGGGCTTCCAATACAATCCTCAAATGATCTATATGTTCACCCTCACTTCTTGAATAGATCAAAATATCATCAATAAAAATGATCATAAACGAATCAAGATATTGCCTAAACACCTTATTCATTAGGTCCATGAATGCCGCCAGGGCATTTGTTAGCCCAAAAGACATAACCACAAATTTGTAGTGACTATATCGGGTCCTAAAGGTCGTCTTAGGAATTTCAACCCCTCTTACCATTAGTTGATGGTAACCTGAACTAAGATCTATTTTGGAGAAATAGTTAGCCCCTTGGAGTTCATCAAACAAATCGTCAATTCTAGGAAGTGGATACTTAATATTTACACTGACCTTGTTCAATTGGCAGTAATCAATACACATCCTAAGGGACCCATCTTTCTTCTTCACGAACAATACCGGAGCACCCCATGGAGAGATTCTTGGTTGAATAAAACCCTTGTCTAACAAGTCTTTGAGTTGTTCCTTCAATTTTTTACACATCCTAAGGGACCCATCTTTCTTCTTCACGAACAATACTGGAGCACCCCATGGAGAGATTCTTGGTTGAATAAAACCCTTGTCTAACAAGTCTTTGAGTTGTTCCTTCAATTCTTTCAATTCGGTCGGAGCCATCCGATAAGAGGGAATGGATATGGTTTGTGTATAGTCTATTTCCTATTTGGGAGGAATGTCGGGCAAGTCATAGGAGAAGACTTCCGGATACTCACTCACCACGGGGATCGACTCTAAAGAAGGA
>JAJOOB010022688.1:0-34472 GCA_029582485.1 Solanum tarapatanum | reverse complement strand
ATTATAGTTTCTCCCCTTCCCATTGTTTCATGGCCCAAACCATCGCCGCCGTCGCCATTGTTGCCGGCGAAACCACTCATATTCCTTCCTTTACCTGCGTTCATCTCCGCCACACGTCATGGCCATTTTCCTTTCCTTCTCCAACCTCACAAAACCAACAACCTAAGCCAACACACTAGATCTAACCGAAAAATAGATTGTGGAAAAAAAGAAAAAAAGGGTTGGGCAAGGGATGAATATGGCTGAAAATGAGGTGTAATGGGTGAAGAAGAAGGAGTTTTTAATTAATGGTTTAATAATATTTTTTTTTTATAATTTCAAGTATTTTTTAAGTAAAAATGCTCCTCACTCGCCTTAATAGGCGTGTAGTTACACACTTTTGCCAACTCAGACATCTTACTGCCACATAAGCCTGGTCAACGGTCAAAGGGGTTTGTTAAATTGTGTTTTATTGAGTTTAAAGGTCCAGATGACAAAGCTGTAATTAGAAGGGTTCAGAATACAAACTGATACAAGTATAAGGGTGCACCAGACCATTTCTCCATAACAAAATAACAACTAGACTTGCTGGAAATACCTTTAAAATGCATACAAACAATTATAATAAATCAAAGAGAAATCATGTAGGAACAAAATTGAGTAGCAACAATAAAATAAGAAAATTGAATTTAAAGACTAAGAAAAAAGAACAATAACATATACTATCCAAATCCTAGAATAGAATTAATCCAACAAAGAAGGGTATATCATAAACACGATTTACAATAGCTAAATTAAAGACAAGGCCATATAAGTGGCACAAAATGAGCAACCAAATTTAGCAAAATAGGAAGTGTAACAAATATTTAAGCAAAATAAACAAGCAGTCATAATTAAAACATAGTAAAGCTCACTGGAGCTAATTCCGAACAAAGTCAATATCACATCTGAAATCCCCAAAACAACAACCAGAACAAATGATAAACAAATAATACCAAACTATAACGTAACAATCAAGCAACATCAATAGAGAAAAACAGAGCAAAAATGTAAAAGACCAACACAAAAATATAAAAATGATAGCAAATAGAGGGTCACCAGAGATGGAGTTTTTTGGTTCCGTTGTTCGCCGAAAATGGAGTTTCTAATCGGGATCTGGTGGTCTGGGTTTTTGATGTTGTTTTGTGGTGGTTCCGATGGTGGTTGGTGCTTCGTCGGAGCTAAAAGCTCTTTGCCTTGTTGGGTTGAGATCTGGTCGGTTTCCGGCTAGAGAAGAGAGAATAGGGGTCTGGTTTGCTGTTGTTTGGAGCTTATAGCTCGCGCTGGAAATGGGTGACATTCGAGCTCACCTTTAATGGCCGCTTTGGTTTTTCGCTGGTGGGTTCCGATGGTGTCAAGCTGCTTTGGTCTGGAGCTTGAACTCGTTGGAAACGAGGAGAAAAAGAAAGAGCAGCGCGGGTTGTTTCAGCTTGGAGCCAGCTGGACTTGGAGCTGTTGGCAGCAGCTTCGTGGTGTTTATTAGTTGGAGAAGATGGAATAGTGAAAGTGCGAGAGAAAGGATTTAGGTTTTGGGTTGAATCTGGGTGATTTTCTGGGTTTTTGGAGGTCTGAAAATGCTGGTAGCAGCAGTAAAGGAAGAGAGGACGGGTTGAAGTTGTTGACCGGAAAAAATGTGATGAACGGAGATGGGGTTTTGGGTGGTGGACTTGCCGGATTTCGGCGGAACTTCGGTGAATTAGTCACCGGAAAAATAATGAATAATTAAAGAATCTCTTAAACACTAAAAATCTGACAATACATCCTAAATTTTACCCTTTAACCTAATGAGCAAACTATTCTTTAAATAGAGAATTGAAAACTATAAATAGTACAATATCACTATCTTAAAATCGTGAGCTAAAATCACCGGTTAATAAAATATATGTGTATGAAATATTATCTATATCAGAATGAATTTCTTAACTGTGTAAAATATCAAAATGAATATTAACAAATGTAACAGATAAAATGAATATGAAAACTGTAATGAACGTAACGAATGACATGTAAAAAATGGAATTTAACACAAATATGATTTTTATAAAAAAAAGAACAAATATTTGAACGTATTCAATCGCTTGTGACAAAATAATATAAACAGAATTAACCGATAAAAATCATAATACTTTAAGAATAAGGATAATTATTAACAAATTGCATTAAAATTACAAAACATGTATTTTAAACTATTTAAAAAATAAAATACTGAAAAGTATTAACTTTAAAAATATCAGACCAAAATTTGGTGTCAACACTCATTAGTGTCCATGGTCTGTTCCTCAATCCAAATACTTGAAAATCAAGGATTTACATCAGTTATTGGCACAAAATATGAATTTGATGACACACAATCTATTAAAACAAAGCCCTAAATGAGTCCAAATTGTGGACTCATCAACACCCCTAACCTAAACTTTTGCTTGTCCTCAAGTAAAATTCAAGTTCAGCAGTTCAAAAAGGATGTCTCAAACAGTGCTACACAAGATTCAATCATGAATGCACACAAAAAGACTCAACTTACTCATGCAAGGATTAATTGTGCACTCAAAGATTCAAGTTGTAACTCACCATTATCAAAGATTCTCAGCTCACAATACTTGCTTCAAATGCAAGTTCAAGCTCAACAAATGTATTCAAATGTCCTCACACAAAGAATGATTTCATATTCACATATAATGGTTCAACAATTTAAAGCTTCGATATCAAATGCAACACTCACACTTACAAAGATGAACAAAATGCATGATTTCACCCATAGGTTTGCCCTTATATTTCAATCGACACTTGTTTCAGCTCACTCAAGATAAAAAAAAGGTCTTTTCAAGGCTTGTAACGGGGCTGAGTGCAAATGTATGGTCATTTAGGCTCAATGACTGTAATCGTCATGAAATGTGGTGTTAGCAACACTTTCTTTCCTTTTCTTGATCATTCTCATTCATGCTCACAAGTCACCCCATTATTCATCTTCCCTGGACCTTTGGACACCCCATTTCTTTATACTTTCACAACTTTATTCCACAAATTTTTCATTCTCTTCTTCTTTTTCTCTTCTTATTTTTTTATACATGGAGGGGTTCCATTTTTCTCAAAATTGTGGGTCACAGGGAACTCCCTTGCACTTTTTGATTTACCTTCTCTTTTCACCATACCCCCAACTTAGGCTTTTGGTCTAAGTTGGTTATTCACACAAATCACAAATCATGAGGATTACGGGTAGTGGATCAAGAAATGTCACAATTTTATCAAGTTTCTTCCAAGAAAAGGTCAAGACTCAAAGGGTGTTCAAGCGAGGTTCACACACTCACAAGGTAGGCCACAAAAAAAGGCATAATGTCAAATTGTTTCACGCTCTTCAAAGTTGCCTAAGATCATCTCAAGAAATTGCATCACTTAGTCAACCGGACCAATGGGGTAAATTCTAGGTTTCATCACACATGGTTCACGGTAAGTGACATTGACACCAATGTCAAACAAGATTCTACACTTTCGCTAGGGTGCAATGTTCATCACAAGAGACTCAATTTGATATTTGGCTAGTCACAACGAGATGCAAAAAAGTTCACATATTGTCTATGCAACTTCATTTGGTCTCATCGTAGCCGCACATTCATTTTTGTTCGATTATAAGCACTATTCAAGTCATCGGTATTGTTCAAGACCGATACTCAAATTTGCAAGAGAACATCCACATTTAAACACAAACAAGAGGTGGCACAATTTTTTCGAAAGGATCCAAAAATCATTTACAATTAAAAGCAAGGAGCCATAAGATCAATCATCCACAAAATGCATCATTAAAACACAATTATAGCTCAAAAACCCACTATATAAACAAAAAAAATAGTCACAAAAAGGTCACAAAAGGTGGGACTCACCCCACCACAAATAGAAAAAATTTGTCCTCAAATGCAAACAAAATAATATCTAAAAGTCAAATAAAAGTAAGCCAGAGAAGGAGGTAAAGAGGGATCCATTCTAAACAATCGCTCCATCTATCTGGGCATCAGTGCATGGTGTATTAATCTGATCTCGAGCCTCAGTACTCGAAGTCACCATAAAAGGAATAGCAGTTGCACTAGGGTCAGCTAAGGGTGTATCCGCCAAAGATGGTCTGCACAACTGCATCGATCATGGCCTCCTCAGTCTCTTTAAGGCCCTCATACGCAACCTCGAGCATCTCCTCATCCGTCTGGCCTCAGACTCGGGATCAACTGTCTCCTCAACTCTGACTTCATCTCCGGTGGTAGCCAAAGGCATCTCTGGCACCTGTGGAATCTCCACTGTCCCAAAAATCATGGACATGTCGGTGGACTTCAAATAATCCATAATGTAGCAATATCAGCCTTTAAAGTCGTCACCTCCGCGGTGGCCCCTTGGCCACGCTCACACACCGCTATCCTCGCCGCAAGGGCATCAATGGTAGCGCTCAATGGTGTCAGTCTGGTCAATCTGAATCATGCCCAAAATGGAGGCCTCGAGTCTGGCAGTACGATGATCGGCAGAATGGGCAATCTTCCCCATCCGGAGTAATGTGGCCTAAGTGAGCGGGGTCCGAGAAACAATAACAATAACAACTCTGGGAGGAAATATAGCAACACAGGAACTAGGGATGTCAAAAGGAACATCACTAAAGGTACCTGAAGGCCCAGGGGCCGGAGTAGGCAAAGATGCCTCTGCAGGTAGTGAGTCTGTGTCCACAACAGGGGTAGAGTCCACCGGGGCTGCCTTCTTCTTCTTCTCTTTCTCATTTTTCAAATACTCCACCTCGATCCTCCAGATATCAGTAGAGGATGTGGGAATCACTTCCACATCCTTCTTTGCATCTCTAGGAACCTGAGTCCACCTACACAACTCGGTGATCAATACCGGGAAGGGAAGTTATGTCTGGCACTGTTTGGCCCTCATGACCATCTCCTGTACTATAGTGATCCCACGATTTATCCTTGTCTCCTCTATGATGCAACCCAGACAGACTGCCTTGGCTATGCGAAGAATCGACTCGTTTTGGGATGGCATGATAGTGCTGCTGATGAAGCCAAACCAGAACCTTGCAGCTGAGTTAAGATCTCTCTTTCCAATTGGTTCCCCAATCTCTAACCACTTGGGAGTACCGTCTGATATCAGCGGGGCCAACCATTTCTTCATATTGTCAAAAGTCTTTGTTCTGATCAGATGCTGGCACTCGTCATCAATGTCATCGGGACAATCCATGACAACATTAATAGCCTCACTGTCACACTTGACCTTCTTTCCCCGAACAACTACATAGTCAACCGGTTTAAATGTTGCTGCCTGCTTCTTCCTCTGTGGTATCAAAGCCACATAAGCAGCGTAGAACTCCCGGACCCAATTTGGAATATATGGGCCACGGGGCTTTGTGAAGATCCAAAAATTATGAAACTTCAGACAATTCAGAATCTCTGAGTACCTGTCGATGACCCCATCAGTGGACATATGCTTATCCTTAATGATTATTCTCAGCCCCTCAGTCATTAATCTATTCATAGACTTGGGGTGAGGACCCTGTACTAGTGGTGCTAGCACTACTGCCTGTGCTGGAACTGGAGGAGAAGTGGTGGTGGCTTGAGGAGTCTTGATCCTAGACGAATCGTTCATCCTTTTAGACCGCAACTGCGCCCTATGTGCTGCTACTAGCTCATCATCCTCAGAAGCTACAGTCTGAGGCTCCTGGTGCTCACCCTCACTCTCAGAAGTGATGAGGTGGGTGGCGTAGATCCCGTCACTGTCGGAGCTGGCCTCCAGTGACGCAGGTGCCTTTTCTTTTCCATTGCCTTTCCCACCAGTTGTGGGAAGTTTGGATGCTTTCGCTTTGGATGCAGCTGCATCCTCATTGATTTTGATCCCCTTAGCCTTATTTCAGGGTGGCATGTTTCTCCCCGCAACATTTGGTCTAGCCATGTCTGCAAAAATATCAAAATGAGTTAGAACCAAATCAAACAGATGCACAAAAAAACAGCTGCAGACAGACTCACCGAATCACTTTGGCGAGCTAGATCGGGCTCACCGAAGGGATTGGCTCAAAAATCTCTAAGAAATTTGGCATATCGGTGATGGAAAGGCCTTTCGGCGAGTCGCTGACAGCATTAGGAAATCAAGGATTAGCCCACCGAAAGTTACAGTGCAATTAAGGTTCAGGGGTGCAGACAAGGGGCGATCAAGAAAGACTTTCTGCGAGTCGCCGAGTTCTTTCGGTGACCTAAGGCTTCTCTCCAAAAGTTACAGAACTAAACTACTCATTTAGCATGAAATTAAAGGCGAGATGGGGAACTTCGGCGTACCTCCGAGTGGTTCGACGAGCTCGACCCAACTCGTCAAACGACCCAACGTGCCTACTTTCAACCCAACTTCTAAAATTCAATCCCGCAACCCCCAAAAAAAAATCTAAGCATGCACTTCTACAATTCATCTAATACCTATTACACCCATTACCCCGGAATACTCAGACTTCTCCCGATTTTGCCAAATTTTGCCATTTGACGACTTTTGCCCTTATGACTGACGTCACCCGCTCTATCATTGGGGAAATTAAGTCATTTGGCACAGATACGAGTTACTTAGACTTCACCCAATTAAACCCAATGACATGCAAGCACAACCCCACAAATTCCAACCAATTTTAAAGCACAAAATTACGAGAATTTAAAAATATAAACATTACGGGCAAGATTATCACACTAACACAGGAAGATACAAAAACAATTAAGATCAGAGAGGCCCAACACACAACACTAAGACAAGATCATTATAAATGAGTACAAATTACTAGGAATAAACTGGGGGTTCGGTAAACCAACCTTAGATGTCGAATAATCAAGATCGAAATGCTAGATGGAAAAGTGAGCCACTCTGAACACACAATCGACGACTCAAATACGATAAAGATGCATGAAATATAGATAATATTGTGCGGGCGTGAGTTTGGGAATTTCAAAAGTGAGGGAAAGTAAAAGAGTTGAAACTTTAAACCTTTGGCCTTTAAAAACCGTACAGTTCTTGCCCATTCGGCGACATTAGTTTTGCTCGCCGACCCACTCGGCAATACGCCAAGTGGGCACTTACCTCGCCTAGTTTTACAGAACCTCTAGTTAATGCGGGGGTCCAAACGGCGGATTAGATCGCGATCACTAACCTCGTCGGTGATTCGCCAAGTCGCTCTTGGGCTCACCGAGTGTTATAGACTCCACTTTGAAAATATCTTGAGTTCAACGGCGGTCTAGGTCGGGCTTGCCGACCTTTTCGGCGATGTGCCGACCAGACTATTAGCTCGCCAACCTGCACTTTTCAAACACCTTCCTCGCTTTGACCTACACAATCAACACACTATTATTTCAAAATTAAAAAGAAAGAAAATGAAACTTGGGTTGCCTCTCAAGTAGCGCCTTAGTTAACGTCGCAGCACGATGAAAGTCCACACTTAAACCTCATTCTTGGGGTTAGCCATAGTATCACTAGGCAAACCACCTTGCTGTCTTGGGTTCAAATGAGATGAGATATGACCCATTTGGGTCTCCTAATGCTTGATCAATATGGAATGAAAGGTAATAGTCTGGCTAAGGGTCGACACATCTTCTTTCATTTCTTTCAAAATCTTGTCTGACCCCCCAATTTTGTTGAGGATACGAGAAAGCATATCCTCAGACCGACCACCTTCTGAATCCTTTGGCTTTTGGTGCTCATGGGGAGGCAGATACCTATCCTTCTCCCTATCCTTCTAATTGGGATTTCGATCCCTCCATTCCTGATCAGGATCCTTCCAACCTTCATCCCTATTCCAACCTTGGTTACCACCCTACCTCGGGTAGTTTGAACAATAACTACCACCTTGGTTGGCTAGGAAATTCACCTCTTCATTATACAAGGCCTCAATTCTTGTGTGTGTTAATCTGGATGAGTCCAAGTTTGAGGCCTTGTATAATGAAGAGGTGAATTTCCTAGCCAACTAAGGTGGTGGTTATCATTGAAACTACCCGATGAGTGTGGTAACCAAGGTTGGAATGGGGATGAAGGTTGGAAGGATCGTGATTGGGAATGGAGGATCGAAATTCCAATTTGAAGGATGGGGAGAATGATAGGTATGTACCTCCCCATAAGCGCCAAAAGCCAAAGGATTCGGAAGGTCGCCGGTCTAAGGATATGCTTTCTCGTATCTTAAACAAAGTTGAGGGGTTAGACAAGATTTTGAAAGAAATGAAAGAAGATGTGTCGACCCTTAGCCAGACTGTTACCTCCCATTCCGTATTGATCAAGCAGTTGGAGACCCAAATGGGTCATATCTCATCTCATTTGAACTCGAGACAGCAAGGGGTTTTCCTAGTGATACTATGGCTAACCCCAAGAACGAGGTTTAAATGTGGACTTGCATCGTGCCGCGACGTTATCTAAGGCGCTGCTTGAGAGGCAACCTAAGTTTCATTTTATTTCTTCTAAAGTTTGAAATAATGGTGTGTTGATTGTGCAGGTCAAAGTAAGGAAGGTGTTTGAAAAGTGCAGGTTGGCGAGCTAAAAGTCTGGTCAGTGCATCGCCGAAGAGGTCAACAAGCCCGACCTAGATCACCGTTGGACTCAAGACATTTTCAAAGTGGAGTCTATAAAACTCAGCGAGCCCAAGAGCGACTTGGCGAATCGTTAACCAGGTCTGCGATCATGATCTAATCTGCCGTTTGGACCCCCACATTAAATGTAGGTTCTGTAAAACTCGGTGAGGTAAGTGCCCACTCAATGTGTCGCCGAGTGGGTCGGCGAGCAAACCTAATGTCGTCGAATGGGTGAGAACCGGACGGTTTTTAAAGGCCAAAGGTTTAAACTTCCAATCTTTCACTTTCCCTCACTTTTGAACTTCCCAAACTCACACCCGCATAATATTATCTATATTTCCTGCATCTTTATCGTATTTGAGTCATCGATCATGTGTTCGGAGTGAATTACTTTGCCACCTAGCATTTCAATCTTGATTACTCAACATCTAAGATTGGTTTTCCGAACCCTGAGTTTATTCCTAGTAATTTGTACTCATTTGTAATGATCTTGTCTAAGTGTTGTGTGCTTGACCTGTCTGATCTTAATTGTTTTTGTATGAGCCTGTGTTAATTTTATAATCTTGCCCGTAATGTTTATATTGTTGAATTCCTGTAATTTTGTGCCTTAAAATTAGTTGGAAATCGTGGGGTTGTGCTTGCATGTCATTGGGTTTAATCATATGAAGTCTAAGTAACCCATATTTGTGCCAAATGACGTAATTTGCCCAATGATAGAGCGGGTGACATCATTCTTAAGGGCAAAAGTCATCAAATGGCCAAATTTGGTAAAACTGAGAGAAGTTTGAGTATCTCGGGGTAATGGGTCATAGTTGAATTATAGAAGTGCATGCTTTGATTTTGTTTTCAGGGTTTGCGAGGTTGAATTTGAGAAGTTGGGTTGAAAGTAGGCATGTTGGGTCGTTTGGCGAGCTTGGTCAAGCTTGCCAAACTACTCGGCGGTTCACCGAAGTTGCCCATCTCGCCTTTAATTTCTTGCTAAATGAGTAGTTTGGTTATGTAATTTTCGGCAAGAAGCCTGAGGTTGCCGAAAGCACTCGGCGACTCGCAAAAAGTCCTTCTTGATCGGCCTTTATCTTCACCCCTGAACCTTAATTGCACTGTAACTTTCGGTAGGCTAATCCTTGCTCGCAGAATGTTGTCGATGACTCACCGAAAGGCCTTTCCATCACCGACATGCCAAATTTTTTAGACATAATTTAGTCGATCCCTTCGGCGAGCCCGATCTGGCTCACCATAGTTATTCGATAACTCACCGACTGGGTCGGCGAGTCTGTCTGCAATTATTTTTCTGTGCATCTGTTTGATTTGGTTCTAACTCGTTTTGATGTTTTTGCAGACGTGGCTAGACCAAAAGTTGCTGGGAGAAACATGCCACCCTGAAAGAAGGCTAAGGGGATAAAAATCAATGAGGATGCAGTTGCATCTAAAGCCAAAACATCCAAACTTCCCACAACTGGTGGGAAAGGCAATGGAAAAGAAAAGGCACATGCATCACCGGAGGCTAGCTCCGACAGTGACGGGATCTACGCCACCCACCTCACCACTTTTGAGAGTGAGGGTGAGCACCAGGAGCCTCAAACTATAGGTTTTGAGGATGATGAGATAGTAGCAGCACAGAGGGCGGAGCGGCAGTCCAAAAGGAGGAACGATCCGTCTAGGATCAAGACTCCTCAAGACACCACCACTTCTCCTCTAGTTCCAACACAGGCAGTAGTGCCAGCACCACCAGTACAAGGTCCTCCCACCAAGTCTATGAATAAATTAAAGACTGATGGGCTGAGGACAATCATTGAGGAAAAACGTATGTCCACTGATGGGGTCATCGATAGGTACCCTGAGAATATGAGCTATCTGAAGTTTCATAATTTCCAGATCTTCACAAAGACACATGGCATGTATATTCCAAATTGGGTCTAGGAGTTCTACGCTGCTTATGGGGCCTTGATACCACAGATGAAGAAGTAGGCAGCAACATTTACACCAGTTAACTATGTTGTTGTTCGGGGAAAGAAGGTCAAGTGCGACAGTGAGGCTATTAATGTTGTCCTGGATTGTCCCGATGACATTGGTGACGACTGCCAGCATCTGATCAGGATAAAAGACTCTGTACACTATGAAGAAATGGTTGGCCCCTCTGATATCAGACGGTACTCCCAAGTGGCTAGAGAGTAGGTCACCGATTGAAAAAAAAGATGTTAACGTAGCTGCAAGGTTCTGGTTTTGCTTCATCAGCAGCACTATCATGCCATCCCTGAACGAGTCGATCATTTGCCTAGCCAAGGCAGCCTGTTTGGGTTGGATCATTGAGGAGACAAGGATAAATCTGAGGATCATTATAGCACATGAGATGGTCATGAGGGCCAAACAGTGCCATACCTCACCTCTCTTCCCAGTGTTGATCACCGAGCTGTGCAGACGGGCTCGGGTTTCTAGAGATGTGAAGAAGGATGTGGAATTGATTCCCACATCCTCTACTGATATTCGGAGGATCGTGGTGGAATATTTGAAAGATGAGGCAGAAAAGAATAAGAAGGCAGCCCCGGTGGACTTTTACTCGATTGTGGACACAGATTCACTACCTGCAGAGGCATCTTTGCCTACTCCGCCCCCTGGGCCTTCAAGTACTTGTAGTGCTATTCCTTTTTATATCCCTAGTTCCTTTACTGCTATATTACCTCCAGAGCTGCTGCTGTTGCTGTTTCTCGGACCCCGCTCACTCAGGTCGCATTACTCCGGATGGGGAAGCTTGCCCATTCTGTCGATCGTCGTGCTGGCAGACTCGAGGCCTCTATTTTGGGCATGATTCAGACTGCCCTGACTGATGCTGTGACACCATTGAGCACTACCATTGATGCCCTTGCAGTGAGGATAGCAGTGGGTGAGCGTGGACAAGGGGCCACCGAGGAGATGACGACTTCAAAGGCCGCTATTGCTGCATTGATGAGCGATGTGGATCAGCTGAAGGCCACCGACATGTCCATGATTTTCTAGAGGATGGAGATTCCAGAGGTGCGATAGATGCCTCGAGCTACCACCGAAGATGAGGTTAGAGTTGAGGAGACAGTTGATCCCGAGTTTGAGGCGGAGATGGATGAGAAGATGCTTGAGGTTGCTGAGGAGGTTGCATATAAGGGCCTTACAGAGACTGAGGAGGCAATGATCTATGCAGCTGTACAGACCTCTTTAGCAGATACACCCTTGACTTACCCTAGTGCAGCTGCTATTCCTTTTGTGGTGACTCCGGGTACTGAGGCCCGAGATCAGATTGATACACCGGGCACTGATGCCTAGACAAATGGAGCGACTGTTTATACATGATCCCTCTTTACCTCCCTCTCTATCTTACTTTTATTTTACTTTTGGATATTATTTTGTTTGCATTTGAGGAAAAATGTTTTCTATTTGTGGTGGGGTGAGGCCCACCTTTTATGACCTTTTTGTGACTATTGTTTTGTTTATATAGTGGGTTTTTGAGCTTTAATTGTGTTTTAATGCTACATTTTGTGGATGATTGAGCTTCTGGCTCCTTGCTTTTAATTGTAAATGATTTTTGGACCCTTCCAAAAAAATTGTGCCACCTCTTGTTTGTGTTTGAATGTGGCTGTTCTCTTGCAAATTTGAGTATCGGTCTTGATCAATGCCGATGACTCGAATAGTGCTCACACCTGAACAAAAATAAATGTGCGGCTACGATGAGGCCAAATGAAGTTGCATAGACAATATGTGAACTTTTTGCATATCATTATTACTAGACAAGTATCAAATTGAGTCTCTTGTGTTGAAGATTGCACACTAGCGAAAGTGTGGAGTCTTGTTTGACATTGGTGTCAATGCCTTGTGTGAGGAGCTTACTGTGAACCATGTGTGATGATACCTAGAATTTTCCCTGTTGGTCCAGTTGACTAAGTGATGTAATCTCTTGAGATGATCTTAGGCAACTTTGAAGAGTGTGAAACAATTTGACGTTATACCTCTTTTTGTGGCCTACCTTGTGAGTGTGTGAACCCCGCTTGAACACCCTTTGAGCCTTAACCTTTTCTTGGAAGAAACTTGATAAAATTGTGACATTTCTTGATCCACTACCCATAATTCTCATGATTTGTGGTTTGTGTGAATAGACAACTTAGGCCAAAAGCCTAAGTTGGGGGTGTGGTGAAAAGGGAAGGTAAATCAAGAAGTGCAAGGGAGTCCCCTGTGACCCATGGTTTTGAGAAAAATGGAACCCTTCCATATATAAAAAAAATAGAGAAAAATAAGAAAAGAATGAAAAAGAGAAAGAATGAAAAATTTGTGGAATAAAGTTGTGAAATAATAAAGAAATGGGGTGTCCAACATTCCATGGAAGATGAATAATGGGGTGACTTGTGAACATGAATGAGAATGATGAAGAAAAGGAAAGAAAGTGTTGTTCACACCACATTTCATGAGGATTACAACCATTGAGCCTAAATAACCATACCTTTGCACTCACCCCGTTACAAGAAAGACCTTTTTGATCTTGAGTGAGCTGAAACAAGTGTCGATTGGAAAATAAGGTCAAACCTATGGGTGAAATCATGCATTGTGCTCATCTTTGTGAGTGTGAGTATTGCATTTGATTCTGGAGCTTTAAATTGTTGACCATTGTGTGTGAATATGGAATCATTCTTTGTGTGAGGGCATTTGAATACCTTTGTTGAGCTTGAACTTGCATTTTAAGGAAGTATTGTGAGCTTGAGAATCTTTGATAATGGTGAGTCACAACTTGAATCTTTGAGTGCACAATTGATCCTTGCATGAGTAAGTTGAGTCTTTTTGTGTGCATTCATGATTGAATCTTGTGTGGCACTATTTGAGACATCCTTTTTGAGCTGCTGAACTTGAGTTATACTTGAGGACAAGCAAAAGTTTAAGTTGGGGGTGTTGATGAGTCCACGATTTGGACTTATGTAGGGCTTTATTTTAATAGATTTAGTGTCCTCAAATGCATATTTTGTGCCAATAACTGATGTAAATCCTTCATTTTCAAGTATTTGGATTGAGGAACAAAGCATGGATACTAATGAGTAAAAAGGTACAAGGAAGTTTAAAGAACGAAGTAAAGAAGGCCTTATGATCGCCTAACCCATTGGGTGAGTCGCCGAGTCTTGCCTAAAGTTCCAATGTGCCAAGCCCTGAAGGAGAAAATCATGTCGGTGATAGAAAGGAGCAGTCGGCGAGTCGTCAAACAGTTCCGCGATGCAGTGTTAGATCCCCTAAAGTTACAAAACTTGAAGATGCTGAAGGCCAAAGCAAAAAGGTGATGGAATTGACCAAAGGGCGAATCGCTGAGTGGATCGGCGATCTGGACTTATTGCACCGAATGGTCCTTCGCAGCACATTTTTGGCGACTATAAATACATTTTAAATTCTTAGTTTGGTATCTAGTTTTTATTATAGAATCATAATTATCAGTTTTGAAGTAGAGATTGATGGCATGCATTCTCACAACCTGAACATCTCTTGGGATTTCCTTTGCTAACCCATCATCCATGAAGTTATGAGAACTACCAGGGTCAATCAAAATGTGTAGTGGTCTCTTCTTACAGTACCCCTCCACTCTTAAAGTGTGGTAAGTAGGAAGCCCATGTAGAGCATGCACTAAAATTTCACAAACCTCCCCTTTTTCCTCCTCGTTTTCTGACTCAGGATCCTCTATTACCACATTTTCTTCTTCCTGGTCCTCTCTCTCATCTTCAATCTCCAGTAGGTACAATGACTTGGATCCTCCACATTTGTGCCCAAGGAAGAACTTCTCATCATAGAAGAAACACAACCCCTTTTGTCTTCTCTCATTCATCTCAACAGATGATAATCTCTTGTTGTTTTTCTTATTCAAATCTAGAGGTGCTTCCTTCTTAGCCTGGTTATAGTCATTTCTGGACCCAACTCCTCTTGAAAAGAAACTGTATGAGTTATTCTTGTACTGAGAACCACTAGTAGAATGAGGGAATCTAGTAAGCTTAAGTTGGTCTTGAACTTGAGCTTCAGTATTTCTAGCCAACTGATAAGCTTGAGGCAGAGAAAAAGGCATGTGGTTCTTAATTGTGATACTTATCTCAGGTCTCAACCCAGTAATGAAACTACTGATAGCATACTCCAAAATGATAGTTAGCCTAGTTATGATCTTATCAAATTCATTTTAATAATACTTGACAGATCCAGTCTGTTTAACCAGCTTAAGTTCAGACATGGGATCCCCAAACTCAGCCCCAAATCTGTCCATGAGAGCATACAAATATTCATCCCAACTAGGATATGGACAGTGTTGTCTACTCTTAATGAAGATGAGGTGCCATTCTAGAGCTAAACCATCAAAATGTAGAGAAGAAACTCTTACCTTCTGATTTGGGGGTATCTCATCTAGAGAAAAAAATTGATCCACCTTGTAGATCAAAGACCTTAGATATGTTCCATTGAACCTTGGAAACTCTATCTTGGATAGCCTAGATATAGGGTGATGGAAGTGACCTTGAAATTTAGGTTGGTTTGCTCCTCCTCCCATACCTCCTATTGGTGTCTGGCCATGAAGCCCTCTATAATGCATCTGATTTGGTGCTCCACTAGGCATCTGGTACGGAGCTGAAGATCCTAGCCACACATGCTCTGCAGACCCTACCCTCATAGTAGGGTTTGATACATAGGCCATCCTAATGGTGTTTGAAACTGGGGTATAGACCCCATCCCAAATTGGTATCCACCAGGTGTAACCATAGCAGGTGTTCAACCTGTATGTGTGGCAGAAACCCAAGTTATGGATGGGCTAGAAGGGGTGTAGATCTCACCATTTTCTTCACTTTCCTCAACAACTTTATCGTTATCCCCCCTTTTTACAGCTTCCAAGGCTTCCTTAAACTCAGGAAAAGATTTCTCATGTTGGTCTTTTATTTGATTCTGCCTGACTAAGAAGTTGGCCAACTCCATGGTCATTCTTACCAACATTTCCTTTATTTCTCTTCCTTCAGCCATTTATCTACCCACAGAGCTAAAGAGAGTGATCAGATACCAAATGATACAATAAGGCTATGGACAACATTGAAAAAGTAATAAAACAGTAATGAAAGAGTAAAGAAGCTAAGAAAAGAAAAGAAAGAAAAAGGAAAAGAGTAAGAAACAAGCTATTCTCTATTTTGCTAAACAATTCTCTGCATAAACTACAACAAAGACAAATACAGTACTTAAATAGCTCAAGCATTCCTTGTGGACAATACAAAACATAAGTGCCTAACAATTGGACCTAAAGTATCCCATCCTCAAACATATCTGTCAATTTGGACAATAATAGAAACAACTTTAAAAACCTTTGGACTAAACTGAACCATATGGAACTACTTTTCTCAAATAAAAACCTAACCAACTTAACGGCTAGGTGCAACCCTTCCAATGCACAGTACACTCTGCCTGGCTTCTCAATCAATTCTTGCATCAGTCCTTAGTTGGAAGTGTAGTAGAGTCATCATATGCATGAAATTGTGGAGTTGTTCGAGGACGAACAAAGCTTCAAGTGTGGTGTGGTGATATTAGGCATATTTATGCGCCTAATAACCAATTTATCCCATATATTTAGTTAAGTTCGAGAGCTAATTCCTAGTTTGAATAGCAGTTTTAGAGTCAATTGATTGTGCTTCCTCTAACCAAAATGATTAGGTGTTTGCAGGGTTAAAAGCAAGAAAAAGGAGCGAAAAAAGAAAAGCGTCCAAGAAAAGGAAACTAAAAGTTAAGGTTGCCAAGGAGAAATGGCCAAGAAGCTGGAAAATGCACTAAAAGGGAGCATCTTCGCATCGTGGAGCTGGAAGCCAGATTGTGGCAAACGAATTTAACACAACAGTGGAGTGTGTGATAGGGGTGCATCGCGAAGAAAGATCAAACTTCTCAAAATGTGAAGTGAGGGAACAGGTCTGTGACGCGGAGTTGGACTTTAAAATTTGGTCACGTGTTTTATTTCACCCTATAAATAATCCACTTGTACTATTTTATACATTATTCAGTTTTTGAAAAATGGGGAGAACACGACTTAAGGTGATTTTGTTGACGAACTCTAGGGTTTTTCTCTACTAATTCATTTTGGTAAAAGCTTTAATGATCTTTGAACATTATTTTGTGATGATTCATACTATGAGTAGCTAAATTCCCTTATTCTAGGGTTGTAGCTACGATTGATGGTGCAATAGTGTTTATCTCTAGCATGAGACGAGTTTTCTTATGATTTATGCTTACATTTTAGTTTTTACTATTTTGATTCCTCTCTTGAACTCGGATGATGAATGGAGGGATAGACCAAGGAATATGAGGAACGTGTTCATTCTAAAGCAAAAACTTAGAGTGTCCCGCCTATAGGATAGAAATATACATATATGCCTCGTTTGGTTAATATACAAGACGATAGCGTAATGCTACGCGATTGGCTCATGTCTATCCCTGCTCAACGACGTAGTTAGGCTGTCAATGGTTGTAGACGATTGGAGGTTAGGCTGTCAATGGTTGTAAATTCAAACTTGTGAATCAATAATGAGGATAACCTATCGAATGTTTGAATAGTATTTATTATGCTTGAAATTGGTGCATGCTACAACCCTGGAATTTCTTCCAAATTGTGAAATCCCCATTCGCAACTGATTTAATTGTTTACTATTAATAATTGAAATTCTTTTAATATTGATACTTTAAACAAACTCCTGAAAGCTTCTGTCACATAAGTAAATTTATTTTTGTTACAACAAAGTTAGTGTTTGTTGATTTGAAGTCCTTTGGGTTCGATAATCCACCTCGAAAGAGTCACTATATTTTTTGAGCGATCACGTACACTTGTGTGTGCATTTGGGTGCCACAAAACTTATTCATAAATTGAGGTTATGTGTTGATAAGTAATAAAATACGACATAGTAGCATATGGGACGAGATGTATCTAGAAAATTTGCCCAAGTGTCAGTCCACAAGGGGCTTCACGGACTATGTTGGGAGACACGGGCCATGAAACCACTCGTGGTCCACACTTGGAGAAATAATTTGACACTAGCTAAGTTCACGAGGGACTTCACGGACCATGGTACCTACCACGACCCGAGTTTCCCTCCGTGACCCATAACCAGTACAATTAACTGATGAATATTGCATTGTTTTCTTATTCACGAGGGACATTTTGGACCGTGGCACGCACCACAGCTCGTGTTGACTACCGTATAAAATAATAACAATAAAAAAATATTTTATTTTCTTTGTTGTTAATCTAGTTTTTCATTTTTAATACGTGGCTCTTTCTAATATTAGATTGGGTGACGATATTCTTAAGGAAATGCGTCACATTGTCTCTACACAAGGGAAGTCTGAGTACCCGTTAACGCATCATTCTATTTGATGAAATTGTTAACCCACTGTTGTTTTTCGGGTACTATGTGGCCACGACGAAAGACTGCACCACCGCATTCCTCACCACCTCCCTCCCCAAATCAAAGTGAGAATGATGCAGAATCTAGTAGCTTGGGGTACAGATAAATACTGAAATTGAAGATCACTCCCCTTGAGCTACTAGATCACGGACTGGAACAGCTACCGTACAAAATACCCCTTCCCAGTCTAAAGATAAAGGCAGTGGGTCACGGAGTGGTGAGGCCTCTGATAGCGGTTCTCAGGAAGACGCAAATGGCAGTGAGTCCGGGAGTGGTGAAGCTTCTGATAGAGGATCTCAAGAGATTGCAGTTGAAACTCAAACTAAAGTAGGAGTGGAAACTTTAACGAGAGCACAAGAAGAAGAAAATGTCGAGGGAGAGGATGATGATGACAGCACCGGGGTAGCAATGGTCCAATATGTTCACCAACATGAATCTGACACAGTGATGAGGCATCAGATAATTGATTGCTTTCATAGAATGTGGATTGTGAACAGGTAAGAAGACTTCTTCAAGCATGGGATAGTGTCAAAGACGGGAGGTTTAGGTGGAAGACTAATCATACGTGAGACTCGAGTAGAGGTATCAGATATCTAGGTATTTCTAGATATATATATATATATATATATATAAGCTGTTCAAATTCATAAATTTGAATGGATGAACAACTCACCTGGAGAGTTTTTCCGCCACCTTAATAGAGAATTATATGCTTATATGCAGCTTAACTGATGAATTTGCTGCTAACGCTGAAACAACAAAGAGGGGGCAGAAAGCGTTCGCCTGCACATGGGGACCACTTAATTCAGTAGTGGAAAGGGGTCATTCAGTAGTTATCTTTGAAGCCACGATCAATAGGATATTGCATGACCCAGAATATACGGCACCATCCTCTTTTGGCCTTTTTGAAGGTAAGCACCATACAGTGACGAGTGAGGTTGAGATTGAGGATCCGACTTCGAGGGAGCGGTCATGCGTTGGATTGATGGATTGATTGCCGCAGAGGGTAAGAATGCAATATGGGTATCAAGGACACATGTGCAAATTACAAAGGCATCGCTATCATTCCCGGCTATGGTTTGGTAGGCTGTTTTTCGTGCGCAGTTGTGGCCTACATCGAATGATAACACTTTATCACCTTCCCTTGCATCGTTGGTCTCTTGCCTCATAGCTGGTTACCCAGTCAATGTAGGTCGTATCATCGCCACAAAAATGCGGGACAAGGCATTGGATGAGAGAGTCAATTTACCATTTCCCTGTCTAATAGGGAAACTGTGTCTGCGGGCCATTATTCCTCCAAATAAGCTGATAGACAAATGGGTTGTGGTACACAAGGTCACCGCGGCATCCAAAATAAAAAATGTCGCCAAACATCTTTTTGGTTCCAAATCTAGACTAGTGGGACCACTAGTAGTAGTACCGCATATACCAGTTGACATGCCACAAAATGAGAGCAGTAGTGAGCTGGGTACCGCTTGACAACCATATGTCGATACAACAACACCACCAGCTTCATCCTCTCTGGCCACATGTAGTTTAATCACCATCCCTACTGCACTTTTTGAGTACTTAGTGGCAGAATAGAGGCTGAACTAGTCCATAATAGACTAGATTATGCTCAAACTACCATAGGTAGTATAGAGAGACGTGTTAATTGCGGAGAAGCAGGTGAAGGATGAGATGCGGAAGGAGCTGGCAGTGTTAAAAGACAGGACGGACAGTCTTGAGGTCCATGTGCAAAATCAATTATAGGTTGTGGGATCGATAAACGCTGAGGAGTTAAAGGCACAATTTGCAGAGATGCGAGTTGAGGTTGCAAACTAGGTAAGAAGCCAATCACTGTACCCCCTCCGGTTGTGTCGAATTCTTTGATGAACCTATTTAGTGAGCCTCCCACCAGTAAGGTACTTGACAAATTCTAGGGTGACATACCCAAAAACAAATCTGGCAAAAGAAAGCAGATGGATGTGTAATCTGATGTGGAGCAGCTAATAAGCCTCTCGATGGAAGATAGGCCGCAGCATAAGAAAGCATGCAAGGAGTCCTCGAAGAAAGCTAGGGAAGAAGTAGCACTTGAGTAGCAGAGGCGAGATGCATTGTTGGCTTGTGCTTCTAGTAGTGCGATACCAACTTCTATTGCTACCAATCAACCTGACTTCGTGCAGGTCTTTGAGAGTGCACTCATTGATAAGGGTGCCGACACGGCTCCGACTACTGGCGCCTAGTGCACCATAGGTATAATCCCTCCTCACAACCCTGTTTTATTTTTCAAATTCCTTTTGTTTAGGGAGGGTTGGTGAGCAACCTGCCATTTAAGTATTAGAATGTATGGAGGTTGTCTCTTTATTGTGTTTTGATAGATCTGTGAAAATTTTGTGTGTTTTGAGTGGTGAATATGTGCTAGCAGCTGCTAAATTGTGAGCTTTTGTTATATTTGAAATGATAGAATGTATGTCCTTCATCGAAAAATCTGACTGTTGGGCTATTTGTATGAAATCTTAGATACTCATGTGTTAAACATTGCTAACTTGTTTCATACATCGGTAAATTAAAACATTGAAAAGTGTAAACATGTGTTATGTGAGTGTGAGGTTTGTATGAAGTCTATCACTAGAGGAAGAAGCTAGAACTTGCCCGTAGTCTTGTTAGATATGAAAACAACTAGATAGGAAGTGATCATTAGGCCATCTTTGCTAAGTCCACTTAAAACCAAAAATAAACTACCAAACGAAAGCATGACACTTGAACCCGATTTGAGCTTACAACTAATTGTGTTCTTACCTATTTTGATATCTTGTCCTTTGGTCTCCAAAGACAAGATACCACAACTCAGGTTAAAAGCCTAAGTGGAGGGTTATCACACCCCGAGCAGAAAGGAAAAATGTAAAAAGAAGGTTCAGGCAGTCAACTCTAAGGCACAAAGTCAAAATACTCTCTTGAACAGGAGTAATGTGCATGTTTCAAAGAAACTGGTAGAAAATAATTAAATAAAAAAAGTGGTGTGGCTGCTAGGATGTACCAAAATGAAAAAGGATGAAATCGCTCAGATAAAGTTGTGTGCAAATTAAACTTTGGAGGACCAAGGTATTAGTCACTCACAAAGCCATAAATTCCATTTCCTAGCCCAAGCCTATGTTACAAGCCTAAGAAAGTCCTACAGTGATCCTACTCTAGTTGTTTGATAGATAGAGTTTAGAAAACAAGGGCAAGCCTATGGTATTTTGGTTTCTAGTGCTAGAAGTTCTTTGGGAGCATGAGCATAAAACTTTGTCCCAATTATCATGTGTGAGGGAGTTCTTTGGTTTGAGGACACTATGTTTACATTTAATATTTAAATTGTGTTGGATGATAATGTACACGATCATAAGCATGGTTGAATGTGAGTAATGGGAAGTCATACATTGATCATTGCATGTTAGATATATGGTTTTGGATACAAGTTGTGGTTGAGATGGTTGTTGCATTCTAGTATTATATCTCTGGTGTTTGAGCGTCAAATGTTTTGTCTTTCTCATCACTTGATGACAAGTAATGGTTCTAAGTTGAGGGTACTGATGTGTCGTGAAATCTTGGCATATTCAATGCTCAAAACTAAGGATTAAAACTAGAATCAAGTGTATTTATGTAAGATTTGATGTGTTTGTTGAATGATTAGACAGGTTTACACTTGCGTAAAAACGTTAAAAATGAGGCGTAAAATAAATGTACTGAAGGAAACACCACGGAGCCTAGTACAGGTTGTGGTCGTCATGATGAGCCCTCCTAAAGCCAGTGAAGTGGAGGCAGTAAAAAAGGCAAATTGATCAAAGTTCAAGTAAAGACCATGGCACCCTTGATGGGTTGTGGTCTCCTTCACAATCTGTCCTTCTGTCTGTGAACATTAACCAGTAGGAGGGCATCAAGGAATCAAGTTGAATGTTGGCCAAGTAAAGACTATGAAGGTCCGGATGGAGTGTGGTCTCCGTGACGGGCCATCCCGATGCTTGTGAAGATGACCAGTGAGCTGAGGAACTAGATCATGAGGAGCAAAAGTCCAAGTAACAATCATAGGACCCTTGACGGGCTATGGTGCAGTTAACGGACCGTCTAGTCGTCCAGGGAGAAAAAGAGTCTCACACTATCTAAGTGTGAGACCAGGGCAACCACCACAAGTCGTGAAGCTCATGACGGGCCATTGTGTCGTTCTTGAGATGTCTCAACAATTCAGTCCTACTTCGAATATGACTCTTTTAAGACAGATTATTTGAATTAACTAAATTTAATTTTTGAATTATCTAGTGAGAGCTTGAACGAGAGACGACTTTCCATATTATCTACTTATAGTTTTATCGAAAAACATTTGATCGAGACTTGAGGTTTGATTTGGGTTCTGAATATCAAGTTTTCTTTGAATTTGCAATCTTCATAAGTGCTTTATTTTAATGTACTCAACTTATATTTTTTCTTATTTAATTGAAAGCATGAGTGGCTAAACACCACAACTAGGGTTGTGGAAACTATAAGAGAAACCTAAGTGTAGATTAATATAACGAGTAGAGTGCCATTGTTATTTGCAAAATATAACTAGTACTTTTGATATTCATTCTTTCTAATTAGTGCACACATTAGAACTTTCCAGTATCTATCAATTGTTAGAGAGAAAATTGATAGTTAGGAAAAAGTAGAATAAATCTATTGGTTTAGGGTGAAAATTTGAGTTTGAGAGAAGAGAATTTTTACACCAAAATATGCGAGTATAAAATCAAATAATACTCTTAGACCGGGAGGATTTGAGTGGAAGTTATCTAACAAGACTGAGATGTGTTAGATACAGTTAACTCGCTAGTAATAAGAAACAATCACTCGAAACTTGTTCACGAATCAACTCTAGGTGTCATGTCATGCGTAAAACAATCCTGGATTCGTTCATCTATCATCACAATCTGTAAGTTCAAATCCTGTTACTTGTGAAAACCGAGTAATACAATAAACTTTAGTTACTTGAAAATTACAACCAAACCCATTTACATTTCATAATTACTTTCTTTAGGAAATAATAATAATAGTTGGATAAACATGACAGTGAAATTATTTCTGTAAACAAATTCTCTGTGCGATCAACCTCAACTCACATTGAGTTCTATAAATTGACTTCGACCATTTATACTTCTTAATTGAAGTGTAAGTTTTGACGTATCACTGACTTGCATAAAGGGCAAGTAGAGGCGTTGATATCGGTACTGAAGCGGTTCTAAAGGTCTATAAGATGGACCATTGTTGACATTATTGGTATTCCACCGGGTATCTGTTCTCACATGATTCAAATCATGTCGGATAGTAAGCCAAGTATTGAGCACCAAAGAAGATTGAATTTGCCGATGCAAGTGGTTGTGAAGAAGGAGATTATAAAGTGGTTAGACGCTAGGGTAGTCTCTTCGATTGGTGATAGTAGTTGGGTGTGTCGAGGTCAATGTGTGCTATGGTTCACAATGCAAAGAATGAGCTTGTCCCAATGAGGTTGAGTATGCATTGATTAGCTTAAGTTGAATGTGTGGACCAAAAAAAATCACTTCCCAATGACGTTCATGGACAAAATGTTAGATCGTCTAGCTGGAAAGGGCTGATATTATTTTCTAGATGGGTATTCGAGCTACAATTAGATGTTCACAACTTCGTAAAACCAAGAGAAGACTACATTCAATTGTTCTTACGAGACATTTGCTTTCAAGAGAATGTCATTCGGGTTGTGTAATGCACCGATAACTTTTCAACGTTGCATGATGTCTGTATTTTCTGATATGGTGGAGGACACGATAGAGGTATTTATGGATGACTTCTCAGTGGTTGGTGACTTATTTGATGATTGCTTGGTATATTTACGAGAAATGCTAAAACACTGTAAAGAATGCAATCTTGTGCTAAACATGGAGAAATGTCACTTTATATTGAAAGAGGGTATAGTTCTGGGACATAGAATTTTGCAGAAGGGCATTGAGGTTGATAGAGCAAAGGTCGAGGTGGTTGAAAAGTTGCCACCACCCATCTCTGTGAAAGGTGTTAGATGTTTTCTAGGACATGCAGTTTTTTATAAGAGGTTTATATAGGATTTCTCAAAAACTGAACACCCATTGTGCAAGTTGCTTAAAAAGGAGACAACATTTGAGTTTGATAATGCTTGTATGAAAGTGTTTGAGCGGCACAAAGAAAAGTTGACTTCTGCACCTATCATTATTTCACCGAATTAGGGTCAACCATTTGAAGTTATGTGTGATGCTAGTGGGGTGGCACTTGGCGTAGTATTAGGGAAGAGGCGAGATGAGATTTCTCATCCCATATACTGTGCGAGCAAAGCTTTGAATGTTTCTCAAAAGAACTGTATGGTCACTGAACATGAATTGCTTGATGTAGTCTTCACGCTTGAGAAGTTTAGATCCTATTTTCTTGGCGCTAGAGTCATTGTGCATACTGATCATTCGGCATTGAGGTTTCTTATGGCAAATAAGGATGCAAAACTGAGACTGATTCGATGATTGTTGTTGTTGCAAGAGTTCATTTTGAAGTGAAACATAGAAAGGGCACATAAAGCCAAGTGGCTGATCGCTTGTCTAGATTAGAAAAAGAGGCAATGATGAAGTTAGCTGATGGAGTTAAGATAAATGATATGTTCCCCGACGAACATTTATTGGTTGCTTCTTTTAATCTCCAGATTCCAATTATTTGGCAAGCAATGCGGTGCCTTCGGATTTGTCATTCCACCAAACAAGAAAATTCATGTTTGATGTGAAAGAGTTTTTCTGGGAAGAGCCTTACTTGTTTTGTGTCTCTGCTGATGGGATTATTCGTCATTGTATGCCCACGGTAGAGATGATGAGTATACTAGAAGCTTGTCATTTGTCTCCTGTTGGTGGACATCAAAGTGGTATCCAGACAACTCATAAAATCTTGCAGTGTGAATATTATTGGCCTACTATTCACCAAGATGCTCATGATTTTGCCAAGTCTTGTGATCACATCCAAAGAGAATGAGGTATTTCAAGAAAGCAAGAACTCTGAATGACTCATATACTAGTGATTGAATTGTTTGATGTTTGGGGTTTTGACTTTATGGGTCTGTTTGTGAGCTTGAATGGAATGATGTACATACTTGTAAAGGTTGACGATGTGTCTAAATAGGTGGAAGTTGTCGTGCTTTCAAACAATAAAGGAAAGAGTGTCACCACATTCCTAAAAAAGAGTATTTTCTCCAAATTCGATACACCAAGGGTGATTATTAGTGATGGAGGTTCCCATTTTTGTAATAGGTTGTTCAAGGTGTTGCTTAAGAAGTATTGTGTTTGTCATAGTGTAGCAACTTTGTATTATCCGCAGTTAGTGGGAAAGTCGAAATGTCAAATAGAGAGATTACGAAGATCGTTGCAAAGACTGAATGTTAACAAAACTTAATGGTCAAGAAATCTTGATGATGCTCTATGGGCCTATCGCACTACATTAAAGACTCTCTTAGGTGTGTCCCCTTACCAACTTGTTTTTGGGAAGTCATGTCACTTGCCTATAGAGTTAGAGCACAAAGCGATGTGGGTACTCAATAAGGTGAATTTGGATTGGGATGCTGCGTCAAGTCAGTGAATGAATGAGTTGAATGAGCTTGATGAGTTTCACCTAAAATCATATGAAAGTTCATCCTTGTACAATGAGAAGATGAAGCCGTACCATGATCAAAAGATAGAAAAGCGTGAATTTATTCCCGGAGATTTGGTACTTCTATACAATTAAATGTTGCGCTTGTTCCCTAGCAAGCTTAAGCCTAAGTGGACGGGGCCATTCAAAGTGGTAAAAGTGTTTTCACACGGAGCGGTTGAACTTTAGAATGAGGAACGAACGAGATTCAAGGTGCATGGTCAAAGAATCAATATCTTCTTGGGTCAAATGGAAGAGGTCAAAGAGGTGATAGAAGAATGGGATCTTGATGAAGTCTGAGTAATTAAGGGGTCTGCGTTGATGAGTATGAGATTTGGACTCATTTAGGACTTTATTTGTATAGGTTTAGTGTCCTCGAATGCTAATTTTGAGCCAATAACTGATGTAAGATCCTTGATTTCCAGGTATTTGGATTGAGGAACAAAGCAGGGACACTAATTCACAAAAAGGAACGAAGCGAGCTGAAAGAAGGAACAAAAGAGAGCATGGTGATCGCCAAGTACATTTGGTGAGTCGCCGAATGGCCATTTGACCGCCTAAAGTTCCAGTGTGCCAAGCCCTGTAGGAGAAAATCAAGTAGGCGAGAGAAAAAAGCAGTCGGCGGATCGCCAAGTGCTTCCATGATGTAGTGTTTGATTGCCCAAAGTTACAGACCTAGAGGATGCTGAAGGCCAAGAAAAGAAGGCAATGGAATAGACCAAAGGGCTGATCACCGAGTTGATTGGTGAGCTCGACTTACTGCGCCAAATGACCCTTTGCAGCATATTTTTGGCGATTATAAATTCGTTTTTAAACATTTAGTTTAGCATCTATATTTTATCATATTTTCATTACATTGAATTTTCAGTTTGAACTTTGAGTATTGAGACAAGTTTTCTTTAGCTTTGAAGAATTGAAGTTTTCCATTTTTGAGAAATTGGAAGTGGGTCTTTGAGATTCTTCAATTTGGACCATTGTAAGGACAAAATTGATCTTACCTAGTTGATGGAAACTCAATTTGGTAACGAGTTTTATCTTTTTATTATGTCTAGCTAAAACCCTAATTCTTGGGGTGTGATTATGTGATTATGGGCTGATTTAGCTTATGGGTATTGCTAATTGATAGTTTAAATGTTGTGTAGATGTGATTTCAATAAGTAATTGTGGTTTAATTTAAAGAATTGTAGTTGCAAATGCAGTTCTACCTTTGTGTTTTTGGCTTGCTCGAGAGAGAGGTTTTAAAACCAAGATTATTGATTGATGGTCTGTAGGTATTGGGTTGTCATGGGTTCATCTCTAGAGAGTGAATCCTAAACCCTTTTCCACACATCCAGCTCGAGAGAGTGAATGGACTAAGGCGTAGGCTATTCTTATTTTGTATGCTTGTCAATGTTCGAGAGAAATTGACTTGATTCGGGGTAAATTGTTCAAGAGAAAAATTTACCTCCTCTATAGTTTAGCTTATTCACTAATACACAACTATTTCCTAACAGTTGCAATTACCCATTTGTCTACATTAGCCTATAATTGAATCATATCCCAAGAACCCGTCTCATTATTGTTATTCCTTATTATTTGTTGCTGTTGTAGTTGATAATTAAAACCAAAACCCCCTGTTATTTGACATTCGTGTCACCCCCTAATTTTAATTATGTTTTTATTCGATAATGTCTATTCCTATGTCTGATTTGAACATATTTACACTTTACTCTTGAATCTTAAACACATACCACTCCCTGTGGGATTCGACCCCAACTCATTTAGTTGGGCTATTATACTGACTAACAATCGTTGACGCTTAGAACTGGATTAAGTGTCCTTGAAATATTATTAATCAAAATGGCTCCGCTGCCGGGAAGTGGTGTTGGTTAAGATTCTTTATTTAAGTTGGATTTTTTTTCTTTTTAGTCATGGTTGAATCCACTTACTTTTAGTTTTTCTTTGTTTGTTGTTGTTTTAAATAGAAGAAATGAGTTTGAACGGAAGCAATGGTAGCCAAGTGGGCCACCAAGATGACATCGGTAACCTCAACGATGTCAACGAGCCTAATGTTAGTGACCCTCATCTAATGGGTTGAATTGGTGCCATTCGCTTGCCTTCGACTGAAGGGAACGTTGTATTCCATATTACAAGTACTATGTTGCAGCTCTTGCAATTGAAACGGTTGTTTGGTGGGCTGGCTCATGAGGATCCCTATGAGCATATTAGAAACTTTGTTGATGTTTGCGGGCTGTTCTCCTCGAAGAACATATCCCTAGAGTCGGTCCGGTTGAGGTTGTTCCCGTTTTCTTTAATGGGAGAAGCATGTAAGTGGCTGGCTGGATTGCCACAGGAATCAATCACTTCGTGGAAGAGCTTGTCACCGCATTTCAAGTGCGATTTTTCCCTCCTTCGAAGATGATGACTCTTTGGGACATAACCCAAAGCTTCAAGCGTTTGGAGGGTGAGAGAATTCATGAGACTTAACTACGGTTCAAGAAGTTGGTGCTGCAATGCCCAACTCATGGTTTGCCCGACAACGTTTTGCTGTAGTATTTTCACCGAAGCCTTGATTAGGTGAACAAGAGTGTAGCTGACCAACTTTCTCTGAGAGGTTTGATGCAACAACCTTACATTATAGCAGCCTAGCTTTTAGATGGTATGACCACAATTAATCGGGCTTGGTACACCTACGAAGATTAGGTCTCCCCTCTCACGTTTAAATTCACCAAGGAGTAGCTTGAGAAAGACCAAGAGTTGGATCAGAACATGGCAAAGATCATGACACAACTTGACATTTTGTCCAAAAATGTAATGGGAGCTGGTGCTTGAAGTGTCAATGTTGTGGGTGTTGGGTGTGTTAATCTCGATGAGGCCAAGTTTGAAGCTTTGTACAACGAATAGGTGAACTTCTTAGCCAACCAAAGAGGTGATTATCATTCAAACTACCCGAGGCAAGGTGGTAACCAAAATTGGAACAAGGATGAAGGTTGGAAGGATCGTGATAGAGAGTGGAGGAATCGTAACCCCACTTGGAAGGAAAGGAATGGGGAGAAGGACATGTACATTCCTCCCCACGAGCGCCAAAAGCCAAAGGATTCCGAGGGTGGTCGGTCTGAGGATATGTTGTCTCGTATTCTCAACAAGGTTGAGGGGTCTGACAAAATTTTGAAAGAGATGAAGAAAGATATGTCGACCCTTAGCCAGAAGGTTACCTCCCATTCCATCTCTATCAAACAGTTGGAGACCCAGATAGGTCATATTTCGTCTCATTTAACCCGAGACAAGAAAGGGGGTTGCCTAGTGATACTATGGCCAACCCCAAGAATGAAGTTTGAGTGAGGACTTGTGTCATGCCACGACGTTAACTAAGGCGCTATTGGGAGGCAACCCAAGTTTTATTTGCTTTCTTTTTAATATTAGAATAATGTGTGTTGAATGTGCATGTTAAAGTGTGGAATGTGTTTGAAAAATGCAAATTTGCGAGTAAAAAGTCCAGTCGGCGACTCGTCGAAGAGGTCAACGAGCCCGGATTGGACCGCCGTTGGACTCAAGAAATTTTGACATTGGAGTCTGTAAAACTCGGCGATCCCAGGAGCAAATCAGCGTGTCGCCGAACGGATCGGCGATCTCGACTTTATCCGTCGTTTGGACCTCCATATTAACTGGAGGTCCTGTAAAACTTAGCGAGGTAAGTACCCACTCGGCGTGTCACTGAGTGGGTCGGCAAACGAGACTAATGTCGTCGAATGGGCGAGAACTGGACGGTTTTAAAGACCAAAAGTTCAAAATCTTTCACATTCCCTCACTTTTCAAATTTCCAAACTCACACCCGCACTATATTTTCCCATATTTTTTATTTATTATTGCATTTTGGTCGTCGATTGTGTGTTCGGAGTTGGATTCTTTGCCGCCTAGCTTTTCAAATCTCATATTCGACATTAAAGGTTGGTTTTCCGAACCCTGAACTTGTAATTAGTAATTTTTACTCATTTGCAATATTAATTGTTCGTATCGTAGTGATGTGTGATGGGCCTCTCTGAATCATAATTGTGAGTTTATGTGCATGTTTTAAATTGAATATCATGCCTATATTGCCTATATTGTTGATTTCCCAAATTTTCGTGCTTTAAAATTTATCAAAATTGTTGGGTTGTGCTAATTTGTTGTTGGGTCTATTCAGGTGAAGTCTAAGTAAGCCACATTTGTGCCAAAGGACGTACTTTTCCCAATGATGGAGCGGTTGACGTCATACTTAAGGGCTAAAGTCATCAAATGGCCAAATTTGGCAAAACCAGGAGAAGTCTGAGTATCCCGAGGGCATGGGCTTATGGGTCTAAGTTTAATTGATGAGTTCATGCTTTGATTTTGTTTTCGGGGGATGCGGGGTTGAATTTGGAAGTCATGGTTGAAAGTAGGCACATTGGGCAGTTTGGCGAGCTGGGTCCAGCTCACCGAATCCCCCTTGATTACCTTTGATTTCATGATAAATTGAGTTTGTGTTCTGTAACTTTCGGTGAGAAATATTTCGCCGAGTGTACTCGGCGACTCACCGAAAGTCCTTCCAGAAAAATTGCAGAAAAAACCAGTGCAGACAAACTCCCCGAATCTCTTTAGCGAGACTGATCAGGCTCGCCGAAAGAATTGACTCAAAATTTCCCAAAAAAATTGGCATGTCGGCAATGGGATGGGCCTTTCGGCGAATCACCAATAGCATTCAGCGAGCAAGGACTAGCCCGCCGAAAGTTACAATGCATTTTAGGGTTAGGGGCGCAAAAGGGGCGATCAAGAAGAACCTTCGGCGAGTCTTCGAGTGCACTTGGCAAACTCAAGCTTCCCACCGAAAGTTATAGAACCCAAACTCAAGAATTGCATGAAATTAAAGACGATCTAGGGGGATTTGGTGAACCACCAAATGGTTCAGCCTACTCGACCCAGCTTGCCAAACTGCCCAATGTGCCTATTTTCAACCCGAACTTCGAAAATTCAACCCCGCAGCCCCCGAAAACAAAATCAAAACATGCACTCATTCAATTAAACTTAGACCCATTACATCCATTCCCCCGGGATAATCAGACTTGTCTCGATTTTGCCAAATTTGGCCATTTGATGACTTTTTCCCTTAGGAATGACGTCAAACGCTCCATCATCGGGCAAAATATGTTATTTAGCACAAATGCGGGTTACTTAGACTTCACCGGACTAGACCAACAACAAATTAGCATAACCCAAAAATTTTAATCAATTTTAAGCACAAATTTTTTTGGAAATCAACAATATTGGCATTATAGGCATGATATTCAAATTAAAATTGGCATACAAACACAATCATTAAAATCAGAGAGGCCCAACACACTTCACTAAGATCAAACAATTGCAAATGAGTAAAAATTACTAATTACAAGTTTGAGGTTCGGAAAACCAACCTTTTATGCCAAATATATAAGTTGTAAAGCTAGGAGGCAACGATGTCCACTCCGAACACACAATCGATGACTAATCCACGATAAAAACACAAAAATACGGGAAAAATTATTTCGGGTGTGAGTTTAGAAAGTTGAAAAGTGAGGGAAAGTGAAAGATTTTGAACTTTTGACCTTTAAAACCATCCAATTCTCACCCATTCGGCAACATAAGTGTTGCTCACCGAACCACTCGGTGACACGCCGAGTGGGTACTTACCTCGTTGAGGTTTACATGACCTCCAGTTGATGTAGGGGCCCAAACAGCGGATAAAGTCGCGATCGCCAATCCGTTCGGCGACAGGCTGATTTGCTCCTGGGCTCGCCGAGTTTTACAGATTCAAATGTCAATATTTCTTTAGTCCAACGGCGGTCCAAGTCGGGCTTGCCGACCTCTTCGGCGAGTCGCCAACTGAACATTTTGCTCGCCACTCTGCACTTTTCAAACACATTCCATACTTTAACCTGCAGAATCAACACACGATTATTTCTAAAACAAAAATAAAGTGATAAACACTTGGGTTGCCTCCCAAGAAGTGATTTAGTTAACGTCGTGGCACGACGTAAGTCTCCACTTAATGTTTCATTATTTAGATTTGCCTCGATGTCACTAGGCAACCCTATTCTTTGTTGCGGGTAGAAACAAGACAAGACCTGGTCCATTTGGGACTCTAGAAGTTGAATGAACATGAAATGAGAGGTTGTCATCTAATTTAGCATTGAGACATTCTCTCTTATCTCTCTTAACACTCTGTCGTGTTCTTCGACTTTGCGGTGAATGAGTAAGAGTACCTCTTCTATATGCCCACCCTCTTGCTTCTTTGACCTTCGACGCTCATGAAGGGGGATGTACCTATCTTTTCTTTGGTACATTACTTCCAGCTCCATGATCTTTTTGGCCAAGAGGTCCATCTGACCCAACAATGTGGCTAAATCTTGGTCCTTATCTGTCTCCTTGTTGATCTTAGCCATGCAATCAAGGAGTTGGGCTGCTGTTTCATAAGGTTGTCACATCAAACAACCCAAAGAGAGTTGATCAACCACTCTTCTATTTTCAGGACCAAGGCCTCTGTAGAAACATTGGAGAAGCATTGTATCTGGAATTCCATGAGTTGGGCATTGCTGCAAAAGTGGCTTAAATCTTGGCCACAACTCATGGAGAGTCTCACCCTCCAATTGCTTGAAATTTTGGATGTCATCCCTAAGAATCATCAATCTCAAAACAGGGTGGTCCATTGGTTAACCTTGCTATAAGATATCTTTAATTTCTCTACTCAACAAGCAACACACAAACCACAACTAAAAGTAAGGAGATTCAACTATGACTAACAAGAACAAAATTCAACTTAACTAAAGAATCTTAACCAACACCACTCCCCGGCAGCGGCGCCATTTTGATTAACGACCGCTGACGCTTAGAATTAGATGAAGTGTCTTTGAAATGTTATTAATCCCCGGCAGCAGCACCATTTTGATTTAAAATGTTTCAAAGACACTTCATCCAATTCTAAGTGTCAACGGTCGTTAATCAATATAATAACCCAACTAAATGAGTTGGGGTCGAATCCCACAAGGAGTGGTACGTTTTTATGATTCAATAGGAAAGTACGAATATGTTCATATCATCCATAGGAATAGACATTTACGAATAAAAATATAATTCAAATTAGGGGGTGACACGAATGTCAAATAACAGTGGGTTTTGGTTTTAACTATCAGCTACAACATCAACAAATAACACAAAATAACAATAATGAGACAAGTTCTTGGGATGTGATTTGATTGTAGGCTAATGTAGACAAATGGGTAATTGCAACTGTTAGAAAATAGTTATGAATTAGTGAATGTCACAACCCGAGAGCACACCCTAGTCGTAACCGGCGTACTTGACCTCTCGGAGGTCTAATACAAGCCACTTAACATTCATTCATCGCATAGATACTAAAAACCATGAGGAATTAAAAACATTTTTCACACACGAAAATACTTTCATTAAATAACAAGCGGAACACTTTCTAGACTTTATTCATGATGTCTCAAAACCATCTAATACTTTAGAGTACAACATTCGGGACAACACCCATATACAACTAAAACAATACTAAAAAGACATAAAGAGGAACATGTTTGGTATTGTCCTCGAATCTATGAGGACTCACCAAGTCTTCATCTTCAAACACCTTAGAAACCTATCCATCAACCATGGAATATCAACATCTCCAAATCCCTACATTTTAGTCAAAAGGGAAAGAAAGGGGTTAGCACAATTAAGTACTAAGTATGGAAACAATGCAAAAACATGCTAAAAAGGACATTTATTGGAGAATCGTGTGTTATGCCATTTGGTAAAACTTCATGAAAATACAAGTATAGGAGTCACAATACTCAACCATAACCAACATACAAGTCATTAACCACTTTAGCACATACTCCACACATAACCCATTCCTTCACCTTAAACCATCCACCTCAAGTAACCCTTGGACAACATTTTGTGCAATGTATGGATAGCGTCCCATACCACCATCCACACTAAAGTATCATCCTAAGGCCACCAAACGTGAACTTACCACTTATCATGCTTCATATCACAAGCCATCATGCATAACTAGTACTAATATACGACACATAAACATATTAGTCAAATAAGACATTTCATGATCTTAGGACCTCCATCTAAAGCTACCCTAAGACAAACCTAAGTGAGACATGAAGTGGCCGCCCATACAACCTCTTCAACCACACCTAAATGTTCCTCAAGGCCACAATAGACAAGAACCTTTACATTTCAATAAAACATGCTAAATAGTTCATTTCCTGAATATAAGAGAAATATGCAACATATTAAACGGATGACAAGTCAACATTCTTTATAAAACCATTTAAGACACACACAAGCATATATGGGACAATAACATAATAGCCCTAAGTCTTTGGGAACTCACTTTAGCATCTTCTAAGCCTACTCGTGCCATGTGTAGATAGCATCCCATACTACTACCTACACGTTGTAGAACCTATCTAATACTAGAGTGCACATCCCATATGATAGAAATAGGCCTTAACCGACATAGACCACACTAGCAAGGTATGGAATCCGGAGTCTATCCTACTCCGTGGAGGTTGTTCTACTTGTCAAGGGTAGAACTAAAAGCAACCCATGTTGGCACATGGTTTAAGAGATGTCCAAGGATGTTCATTGTGCCTAATCTCATGCTCAACTAGGCCACTATCCTAACTACATCCACTTGGTGCTTAGCCTTGGTTTCCATAGAGTACTCAATCACATATGTACTAGAGAGGGTTCCTTTTCTAGTTCAACCAAATCATAGTACCTCTTCCTAAGAAAGGCCCCATTTCTTAGTCATAGCCAATCTAGGTTCATAAGGATAGCT